>MU090870.1:0-18570 GCA_014858505.1 Corymbia citriodora subsp. variegata
CCTAATTGGCTGATTTGGTTTAGCGTGAGGCTTTCTGTTAGGCATTGGAGCTTCAGTTCAAAAGCCTGGAGAATAAATAAAACTATTGAGAGTGACTACATAATCCTCAGTCTGGACTTGGGGGGATCTTGCCTTTTGAGCTGAAGCACCTGCCATCAACCGATTTAAAGATAAATTTTATTTAGTTGTTATAAGCCATTTGCGTTTTATGGAAGCTCAGTGTCATTGAAACACTCCCACACCCCTGTTTCTCCCCAAAAAAAAAAAAAAAATGGAAAAATAAGATGAGGAAAAGGAGAGAAAAAGTGCAAACTGGTTTCTCAATCATTTGAGAAAGTGAAGAAATTAATGTCAGTTGGAGGAAAATGTCCGGATTTTATTATTAATTCTGAGAGAAGATGAGAAACACAATTTGTCAAGAGCCTTTTTCTAGAGTCTATATTATTTGCCTTTGCTCATAAAAAACTTATTGCCATCTTGCTTGTGCTGCTTCATTTGATGATGTTCGCATTCGCATTATAATAGGTTGCTGTCAGTACTTATCTGATTCCCACTTGTGAACAACTAAATTTACCTCTTGTTTTTTACATTGTTCACCCACAGTCCTCTTTTTCAGGTGCAGGGGTCCTTCAGAACCGCTACAAGATCGATGCGGATGGTCATTGCGGTAACATGTATGCATATGATTCTAGTGGGACCATGGTCCTTAAGATTTACAATGAGTTGGACATGAAGATTTTCCAAAAGCCTAGGATCCAAGCAAGAATAAAGAGTAAACATAATATGGATTGCCAAAAAAAAGAGAGAGAGAGGAAAAGCAAGAAAGATGATCTTTATCTTCAGAGTTGAGAGATAGCCTTGGGCTTTTGGAACGCATCTGACTATGTGCAGCCATTTTCACTCTTCTGTTGGTCCTGGACTAATTAATTTTCTCCTTTTCTTGATTGCAGATTCGTTCAGAAGGTTGCTGTTCACTTGTTCAATGGGGATATTCATCAAGCTTCTTTCCGCATCTTGTCAGACTTCCGCAAGGGAAAGTTTGGTTGGATAGCGTTGGAAAGACCTCCTCGTTAGTTTGTAGTAAATTACAGGCCTCTTGCGAGGCATGTCTACCAAATGCCACACTTTAAGAAGAGAGCCTAGATATACCCGATGGTATCATTCGGAGAGCTCATAAAATTAGCAGCAGACGAGAAGATACATTGTGATCCACTCCTGATAACTAGGGCGAACCATGAATAGAAAATGCTCTGTTCGAGATATCTGGGCATGCAAACTGGGAAATCCCTGATTTCTCCTTGCGGAAGTTCAAGGATTCAAGACAAGCAAAATGGAGGGGATGCCGTTGAAACCTTATTGTCAAAGTCTGTAATGCAAGCATGTATAGAAACAATTAAGCATTTTTCTTGCCCTGAAGGGATGGTATGTATGTGTCGAATGGGCATGAACTCGAGGTATTTTGTGAATTGCACAAATTGAATCTTCTATTGTAAAGTTGGACAGAAGCATCTGATACTTTGTCTATCATTTTGCTCAGGTAGGTGACTCATTTTTATTTCTAAAACCAAATCTGCGAGATTGTAACATGTAGATCTTATTGTTTCTTTAGAAAGGCTGAATGGGTTGCCTTAGAGATCTCTTGGGGACATAATTTTTTTTTTTTTTGGCTAAACTAGCAAATCCCTCAGCTATCATGGTCGGGTTAAAATAAAATTGAGTGGCGTTGATCAGCTAATAAAATGCACCTGCAGGATGTTTGTCAATGGAAAAGAATTATGATATTTTCTGTGTGACTAACCAATGTTATCATTAGGAAAAAACAAGCAAAAAATAAAAAATAAAGGGTTATGGCCATCAATGTAATCAAAGTTTTCATTTTTATGATAAGTACCTCATGCACAGGAAAATGAAGTTAACTAAATTCAGAGAAAAAGGTGGTGATGCAAAGCACGGCTTCTACCAGATTGGAAAAAACTCATCTTTATTACTCCATGCAGATCGCTCTAGAATTATGATGTCATAGGGTCACGTAAGGACGTAAAAATTAAATGATAAGACATTAAAAGGCAAGACGTATGGTTATCGTGGGTTTTATAAGTTGAAGTTCATCGTTTGATGGGTCTGAACTGGATCTTTAAAAAAAATTATGTTTCAGCTAGTAGCAGGTGTCCAAAAAATCCATCCAACCCAATCCGAACATGACCCGAACACGACCCGAACACGAAATAAGTATGGTATATGTTTCAGGTCTTAATACTGTTTGGGTAACAATTATAAATATAAATGGAATACATGTTTTGGGTCAAATTAGGGTCGGAACATTGTTCCACTCAAACACATTAAAGACTTCAACCTAAACACACTCACCCAAGCACATTAAAGGCTATCTCCTCTACAACTCTTCTACTCGCAACTCATCCAACACGTCTCGTCTCACGGATTTGTCGCCATCGCCCCTTAGGTCGGCCCCCATCAATCTCTCTCCACTCTTCCTCTCTCTCTCTCCCCCCATCTTCCATATGATTTGTTTTTTTTTTGCGGCCGACACATAACTTTAGAGGAGAGAGTATTATATGTCTGTGGAAATGCTCACGGACGGGTTGGACGAGGCATCACGGCGTCACATAAGAGCATTTCGAATTCCTTTTGTCATATTTTTTATTAAAAAGTTATCTGTTTGCAAAAATGTTCATGGATGGGTAGGCCTCGCGTAAGAGCATTTCGAATTCCCTTTGTCATATTTTTTATTAAAAAATTATCTGTCTGCGGAGATGTTCACGGACAGTTGGATAAGGCCTCGCGGTGTCACATAAGAGCATTTTGAATTTCTTTTGTCATTTTTTTATTAAAAAATATCCGTCTGTGGAGATGTTCACCGACAGGTTGGACAATACCTCATGGCATCACGTAAGAGCATTTTGAACTTCCTTTGTTATATTTTTTATTAAAAAATTATCTGTCTGCAGAGATGTTCACGGACAGGTTGAACAAAGTCTCGCGGCATAACTCGATCCGACCCGACACGAACCAACCCTTTTTTTTTTTTGCTTCATGTTTTATGCATTTCAAGTTGGGTCGGGTCGAGTAACATCAAGACTCAACCCGACCCGACCCGTTGACACCCCTATTGCTTGCACATGATAAAATATGTTGGGCCAGGTAATAAGAGAATATGTCTGCATGCATAGTTAGACTTGGTATTATCTCTCAATCCTTTTCCTTAGGGTCAATATCACCAAACTGGTATATTTGTACCACATTTCTTAGAGGCTAATTTTTCTCATCACAAAATTTTTAACCTAGTATGCATATTCACTCCAAAATAATTATCATGTCAAAAAAAGTTCTAAATGGATAGCCTCTGCTATGTTTACACTAAACTAATTGTTTAGTTACAAAAAAACCCCAAACTAGCATGGGTGTTAATGTGGTTTCTTTGTGACATGAAATTAGGATTGTTTTGTGACAAGAAAATTAATTTGAGGTAAACATTGCACAAACATACTAATTTGGATTTTTTGTGATGCGAAATTTAGTTAGGATAAATGAGCCTGAGTGTATTAGTTTGCAATTTTCTATGACATTTGAATTAATTTGGGGTAAATTTGATAATGGTGTAACCTGTGGACTCGCACGTTTTCCACTTCAAATATGGCTGAGATACCTCTACTGCCCTGAATTTAGCACATAATCCCTTGTAAGTCTCACTTTTAACTATCGTTGGAAGTCAAAATTTTCCAATTACATTATGTGGGGGCGTACTCCTCATTTAAGCTTATTCATTGCCTTCCTTTTCTCTTATTTTTGTTCGCATTCTTCTTATATTATATCATATGGACTGTGCTATTTTCACCCACATTTTGACTAAGGCACTGCTCTTTTCAGTTAACTGACCATAATTACATTTTCATCTAATTAGCGAGCCGATATTGACATGGTAGGTATTTTTCTATTATAGTTTGGAAGTTTCTAAAGTTAAACACTGCCTATTTTGTATTATTTGTTTAGATTTTCCCATTCTAATATGAATTGCAAGATGGGGGTTGAAAATCTAGTACACCTTCTTCCCTTTTAAACTCACATAAGATATATATTTTTTTAAGCAAATTATAAAGTTCTTGATCCACTTGTCATGAGATTGATTCTATTATCAAATTTAATTAAAGTAGAACAACAAGAAAGTTAGCATCAGCCATACAGACATACCATATTATTATTGTTGTTGTTGTTATATTTAGGAGGCTCAAATTTTATTAATGATGAGCTTTTTTATGCATGTAAAAAGTTAAAATGGTTAAAATGCGTTGATGAAAGCCCTAATCTAAATCCAATATCCGTCTTACGTTAAGCAATACGTGGAATAACTCCCGATATAGCAGTAAAAGCAAGACGTGTAGGTGGATCAACTCATCAAGTTTCCATTGAAATAGGATCCAATGAAGTGGTTCATACATGCTTTGTCAAGAAAGTATAAATTAAAAGAAAATCTTTTGAAATATCAATGAATATATCAATTAATATTTTCGTATATTAAATAAGATTGCGTTATATTGGAGATGGATGTGGATATGCAAACACTAGCCAATTTTTATAGTAGGAGATGTTGGAGAGAGTATGATGTTCTTGTGAAGTATATTAGATTCAGAGGATCTGAGGAAGCAAAATGTGGGCCAACACTATATGCAAAATATAGTATTAAAATGAGGGTGTTCTTCTTTCTTCGTTTATATTGTTTTTAATCTATGACTACAACTAAGCCTCAATTTATTTCGCGAAAATTAAATAATTTTAAAAATATTTTCTAAATAATGTTCGCTTGTTATCGCTTAAAATAGTTAGCTAATGATAAAAGTTTTCATTATCAGTAACAATTGATGTTTAAATATATTTATGGATGACGAAAAAAAAAATTGTTCTTTAATTTTTATAAGAGATATAAATGATCATTTTTAGGCAAATGAAAACAAAAGGACATGATATTCCTGGACAATAGTTATCTCAATAAATTTGTCATTCAATCTGCATCTATCTTGATTCTTGAATCCAGTTTATTTAATCATGTTTATTTATTTATATTTCGATAAGCATGTAGCAATCACTTCATCATTCTCAAATTAAATTAGGGTTTTCATAATGCATTTTGACTTTTTGTATACATAAAAAAGCTCAACATATTTAATGTAATAGTGTCTATTTGATACGGATGATTGCTGACTTGGTAATCTGCCTTTTTATACGAGAGCTCTTAATAAATTCGATCATACAGTAAAGCATAGAAAAAACATATTGTTTGATGACTATGTAGAATGGAGAACTAACAACTAGGGAATGAGATACTCTTCACTTTAATCAATATTTAAACATGTAATTGGGATTGGGATTCAACAAAAAGTATTAGCACAAATTAATGTGGCAAAATTATATCTTCTAAGAGACAATCCGGTTCATAAAATGGACTACTTAGACATTCTTGTAGATTCTCGTGGGACGGTCACTCAAGTGCTTCCACTAATGTGGGGAGGAACTTTTCTATGGCAGCGTCACTTGTTGGAGCCAAGCCACCTGGTACGACGCCATCTTTTATGTCCTCGTAAACGTTTGTCTAATCAAAACTAATGTACCTATGTATCCATTGAGAGTCGTCACCATCGGTATCCTCTTCCATGATTACGGATGCAGGTAAATTCACGATTCCATTCAATGTCGCATTGTCCATGAAGCTTTCCTCGATTGGCCTCCTTACATTGACGAAATCCTTAACATGTGCCGCTGGTTGTGCGGAGATCGCCAAGCGCAGGTGAGATGCCAAAGCCAAAACGTTCTCCTTTGAACCTATGCAACCCGGAGGATGCCACTCAACATGAGGACCCGCAAACAAAGACATTGTCTTCGATGGTCCCATGTAGATGTCTTGGTGAGGCACATCGATTTTGTTGAAGTCGGAAGAATCCTTAAGCCTATGATATTCTCCAGTTTTGATAGGCATGCTTAGAAACAAGGTAGTGCCTTGTTTTCTACCGCTTTCTTCTTTTTTAAATCGGATTTTGCACAGAACAATCTGCAATTTACATATAAAAGGAAACACTAAGGCGTCAAGAAATTTATGATTTTTTTTTTTTGTCAAAAATAAAGTTGTGGAGAATAGAACCTAAGTTGATTACATGACTGCAGTGTGGTTAACCTGGCTTTCAAGGAATGAGAAAAAGTAAAAAGACAACTAGTTGGCTTTCCAGATTTTTTTCTTACTCCATGAAACCCCAACTTATGAAGGGGGCGCCATTCAAATCGCCATAGGCATGATAGTGGACTCAATATTATGAGAAAAACACTAAACATGACAAACGCTAGAATATATTGATCATTACTCTCAGAATCAATTTGAAAATAAATTGAATTGGCTTTCCAGATTTATGAAAATTATGAACTCCAGAATACATAACGGAAAATAATGAGTTTGCTATGGTCAGAAAAATCCGAACAACTTTCCAAGGTTGATTAGAGATACTCATACAGTACATACACAATCATCTCTAACAGTGAAAAATTAACTAGAAAACCTAAGGTAGACGCACATGGCAATAAATGAACAAAGTTAGAACGAGAGAATTCGACTCACTTCTTGGTTAAGCATGGAGTACTCGTGCATAATCCAAGATTCTTTCTTGTCGTTTTGGGTTATCAGAAGAGGAGCTGTCTTTAACTTTAAAGTTGAAGTGTCTCGTGGCCAATGATACTGCCACGACGATCTTGGATGTCGGTGCTTTTTTCCCCCTTCTAGTATCCCGAACCCGCCATTCTTTCCACTCTGGACTTCTTCATCTTGAGCTTGGTGAAGACATACAAGTTTTTTCCTGCGTTCTTGTTGATGAATTTCCACGGCTCCTTTTCACACACATCGAACTCACGGATGAATTCCGGAAACACTACGTTTCCCTTCACCCTGGGCTCGAGGCAATAGGAGAAGACTTGTTCATCCAAAGGAGAAAATGGGTGTCCGATTGGGTAGCGTATTCACCATTCTTCCTCCCTCTCTCTCTCTCAAGAACTATTTGAGGCTTTTCATTTCTTGACGATGGTCTTATATAGCTCTCTAAATGACTTTCCTATTTTAGCCGGGGTGTATAGAATCTTTTATAAAGATTCTTCAAGGTAATCTTTATGTTTAAGCTATTAACCTTCGGGGTTAATTAAGTAGTGTGTTCAACTCAAGCTGTTTTTGTGTTGGGATCTTTTTTTCTTTTTTCTGGCTAATTAGCCAGATAACGTTAACTAAATCGACGACGAGGGCACCTAATTGCAGCTGGAGATACTGCATCTTATCATATCCCCAAAGTTGTGCGTGGTTGGATCATCCCCGCCGTTGATCACGTAGCCCATCTACCTCGAGCGCCGCTCGACCGTTCATCCATCCCCAGAAAATCAACTGACTACGCTTTAAATTTTGCCAACAGATTTACCGACCTAGATTTATACAATATCCATAAATTTTAAATTTTATCGTAAGAAAAATTTAAAAAAACTGAACGTTAATTTTTTTTTATCGTAGTTTAGACAAAAAAAAATATCGTAGTAACTAAATGAGAGGGTATGTATTAAAAAGGCAGTTTTATTTTAATGTCTAAGTGAGGAGTATTTTTCACCACTCACAATTAATTATTACTTAAGATAAGAATTGAAATCTTTTCATTACAAATTGACCATTCATCTATTTAGTAAAATTATGATATCTTGATGCTAACAAAATCGAATCACACATACACCATGAGTTTTCATATAAAAAGGCAAATTACCGGGTCGCCAACCATCCGAATTGTATATTTGTTATTATATACATATAGTATTAGGGATGCTCATATTTCATTCATGATGTAAGTTTCTTTAATATTAAGGATGCTTATATTTTATTTATGATGTAAGGTTTTTTCATGGGTATAAAGAGATAAAATGTACTCAAGAAAGTCCTGGCAAGAGAGACCGACCATACGCTTTTTATTTGTTTTAAATAAGTAAATTAAAATTAGCACGTATCAATTGGTTGAAACGTCTTTAACATAAAAAAGCGGTTAAATTGGATTTTGTTAACATAATAATAATAATAATAATAATAATAATAATAATAATAATAATAATAATTGCGTTCCAGACACTGATCTATGAAGGCCTACAAAATATATCAAACCAGTAAATACTTCCGGTTGTTTCAAATATCATTTTTTTTTTTAAAGAACAAGTCTATTTCCACCCTTCGATAACTAATGGCCTATTTGTTAACACTCTCAAGAACAACTGATTATGTTATTTTGTTCTTATGGGCATATTTGGACAGAAATGCATTTGGTAAATTTTTTTTCCCGAGAACAAATTTTTTCCGATAAATAGATTTGAAGTAGAATCAAGAAGAAAAAAAGTTGCTTTTCACTTCCGGAAACAATTTTGAGTATCAGTTTTTCTCTCTTTTCTCTCTTTTCTCTCTTATGTTTTTTTCCCTTCCCTTTCTTCTTCTTCTTCCTCTTCTTCCTCCCACCCCATCACCACCCCTGGCCGTGGCCGGGTAAGGTCCAGTGAGCTTGCCAAAGTCTCATCCAGGCGGCACAAGGCCGAGCAAGCCTCACCTCGCCCAGATTTGGGAAGGCGAGGCCCAACCTTGCGCTGCTTGGGCGAGCTCGAGCCTTGCCGGCGGTAGTCGGGCGAGGCTCACCCAGCCCGATGAGGCTTCAGCGAGCTTGCCGAACCTCACTCGGCCGCTTGCCAACGGTGGCCCAAGGGCAGCAGCCAAGAGGAAGAAATGGAGAAAAAAGAAAAAGACAAAATTATAACAAAAAGTATTAAAAATTAAAAAAATCAAAAGATTAAAAAATTTTACCAAACGCATTTCTGTTCCCGGAGTAAAAAATTTAAACGGTTTATCAAATACCTTAAATACTCAGAAATTGTTCTCAGAAGCAGAATAAAAAAAATTTATTTCTGATCAGAAATTGTTTCCAGGAGTAGAATCATTACCAAACACACCCTAAGTCCACTCAATTTTCACTAGATTAATAAAATAACGCTAAATGATTTCTATTCTATACAGTTTCCATCAATTTTTTACTTTTCTTTTATGGCTTTCCTTCAAAATTTGGACTTATTGGTTGTTTAGAAAAAAAATTAGTTTCTTATTCATCATAATTCTAATCGCAATGTATTCCTTTCATGGCCATTTCAACCTTCCAGGCTAACTTTAGTGGTAAATCATGTCTTTTTTACATATTAAAGAATTAGTTTTCTTCTAACAACTTACTTTTACACGGAGCATGTAAAAGATAAAAGATTATCTGGAATACATTAAAAGCAATGATGTAAAAAGTTATGCACATTGAGACACATTGATAATTTTTTTAAACAACTCATAAATAATACTAATTTTTTGTCAATTTTAATAAATTTAATATTTGATAAAAAAAATACTTGTTATTCTTAATTATGGCAATTAGATCCTAAATAAAACTAGAAAAATTAAGAGAGAAAGAATGAAAATAAAGAAATTTAGGGTCTAGCACTTTCAATTTTAGTTTGGATGATTAAGAGCAATTTTATCTTTTTCATTAAATGTGGTGGATTTAGTCGTATTGGCATTAAAATAACCCCACACTTTTATGAAAAGGGTCTATGTCATTAACATTTGTCTCTTGGAAGAAAACAGACACGTAAAATGTAAGACATTTACCTAATCGTGATAAGATCAACAGCGTTTGACAATTCTAGGCGATAAACGAAGTAGAACGAAATTATGGTTGAATTAATGTGATACAAAATGAGAGTACAATATAAAAATTAGACGTAAGGAGTTAAATATATCGCCACTTGGATATTGTCCTTTTGTGCTTATATTTTGTTTTGATACGATCTGAATATAAACTTGTTTAACACTAAATCATGCTTCGTTAACTTTTTTTTATATTTTGATAATTTTTTTTCCATTTTTGATGCGGATCAACTAGATAATTAGATTGAAATTTAACTATCAACTTTGAAATGTAGTTCGCTCAAACCATTTCATAAAAGAAAAGAAATTAGCTTGATAAAAAGAAACAATTAATGGAAGAGAAAGAAGGGTATTTTGGTTAGTTAACTGAAAAAGTGAGTGTCTTAGCCAAAACGAGGGTCAAAATAGCACAACTCTATATTTATTTTGCACTATGAAACCATTATTCTAAATATAATCTAAGCACAACTAAGAGTATATTAATTATTATCATGCAAACACAAAGTTCCATAAAACATTATCACAGTGTTATATTTACCTTGATTATATGTAACAATTAGCTATATTATAAGATAACACATTCGAACCATTTGCAAATACATTTATTTGACAATTCTAAATGCATTCCAATTTCTATATTCGGAGGAGTTTCCTTACTTATCCTAATGTTCTTACTTGGGGTAATATTGTCCATCCAGAGTGGTAAATGGCGTTTGAAGCCACATTCGGGTGGAAAAAGCGCAAGCCCTCTTTATTCTCTTCGCTCATGAAATCTCTAAAATTGGTGAGAGTGGGGGCACAATGTATCTATGTAAATATGAAAGACCAAGGAATAATAAACAATGTCGAATAAATCTTCATTAAAGTTTCAAATACATGAAAACAAAGAATGTCCACGAAGGCATCCTTTATTAAGGATGTGCAGGATATTGATGTGCCAATTACGTTACGTTGCTAGCATTTAGAAACACCAAGATCAACCACGTAAATCCAACGGCTACTTATGATCTGTTTTAATGTTATCTTTTCGGTAATTTTAGATAGAGCATTAGAGTATAATCTTTCCTTCTGTTTTTCTCTTCTTTTTTCAATGGAAAGTAATCTTTCCTTCGGTTTAGTCAATGCAAAACAAAACTCCAATTCGATAGGTTAATATAATATTTTAGGTCAGTTAAAATAAAATTTATGGGGCAAAATAAGTAATTACCCAAAAAAAAAAAATCACCGTGAAATCTACTTCTGACTTTGGAATTCATTTTCAATTACGAAAACCATATCTTAGAGTTGAGCAATGAATGACAACATTGCACAAGAATATCATCAATACGACTGCTTTTATTATGATCCACGGTTTGGTAAGTTTATAGACGTGGCACTTCCAGGGCACAACTTCTAGAATGATATTTTGTCTAGTAATTTCGTTTGCGGTTGCCAATCCTAGCAAAAAGAGGATTCCTATTGGACTCTACACGGCCAAAACTCACACATGTATATAGCGCATCGACATAAGCTAAAAACAATCACATACACACAGAGATTTACACGTGGTAGTCCAGAATATAGGGTTCTTGAGAGAGACGAGTGACGATGGAGAGAAAGAAAATAAAGCCGATGGAAGGGTATCCGATCGGTTACCGGTTTCGCCCGTCGGAGAACGACCTCTTCTTCCATTACCTGACGAAGAAGGTGGAAGGGGAAGTGGATGCCATTCCTCCTTTTATGCCCGAGGTCGACCTTTACGGGGATGATGATCCTTGGGAGATTTTCGATGCGAACTCGGAAGAAAGTTTCTACGTCTTCACTAGGTTAAAGATGATCAAGTCTAGGGTGAAGAGGACCACTGGTTCCGGGACTTGGAGCAATGGGAACAAGCGAAAAATCACGGATAGTCGAGGCGATATCGTCGGTTATAACAAGCTATTCACTTTCAAGTCATCGATCGGAAGCGAGAAGACGAAGAACGGACATTGGATCATGCACGAGTACTCTATGAACGGTCGAGAGGTATTTAACTTTCTCAATTTAATCTTCTACAGTCAATGGATTTAATGAACTTATATATGAATTTTTTCAAAGAATTTCAAGAAATCCTTTCGGCCGGCAAATATAGTTGTATAATGTTATTCTCGAGGATTAAAACCATAGGATGTCAAAAACTACTACCCGTTCATGCGATTTTTGTGCGTCCTCCGTACGTTATTTTATGTTATTACTTACTCAAGCTTTGCCACACAATGATTCATATAATGATTTTGTACCCCTTTATCCTTTTCTTTAGGTTATTTTTGTTACATTTAAATATTTAAAACAATGCCTTTATTTTATTATATTAAATTTATTATTTTCTGTCTAACTACTTGAACTTCCAATTGATCCCACAAAATCTTTAAATTTGTACTATTCCAATGAAGGTTTCGATGATGTTTTTTTTTCCTATTTATCTGTTGCTGTAAGTGTTAGGTATTGTTCTTTTCTGTTATTTCAATCTATTTCACAAATATTACCATATTACGATTCTTCGTTAATCTCTTTCCTCCCCTAAATCTTGTTTAATTAATTTCTTTATTTCCGTACACACGTCAATGACCTTTTTCTCACTCTTATCTTCCTTTTGCAGTTAGTCGTGTGTGTAATCACCAACCTTGAAATGGCGGAGAAGAAGGGTTCGGAAGTGATAACGGTCGGATCGACCGAAGAACATCACCGAGGGAAAAAGGTCAAACTAATGGAAAATTTTACTTCCCCTGGACATTCGTCCATCGTTTCCGAAACCTATACTTCGAAACTGCCGATCGAAAATTTAGCGCTGTGTGATTACGCCGTCAACATTAGTTCAGAATGAGCCCATGCATCAATCCCAAGACAAGATCATTCGTCATGATTATCCCATGACGCCACACGTAATAACCTTTGAAGGAAGCATGATCAAGGTTTTAGATAATCAGTTATGTTTGCCGTATGAATATTTTTTTAGACTGGTTGGTGATGCGAAGAAGATGGTTTGCAAGTGATCCTATTTAAAAGTGTATATTCAATTGTCATATTGTTTCTGATTGACTTTTATTATTACGATCCAATCAAAAACCCGAATCAGACAATTTATTTGGCATATATGCTTAAACTATGGTGGTCCTGCGGGATATTTTGTCATAGGAAAAAAGAAGGAGGAGGTTAACATGTATGATTGACCAAGTGTAATCATTAGGCTTATGGTCTATATATGATAATTAATATGATGTAATTTGGCGATTAGATCAAACGCAATTCTAATTCTATAAAACCAAATTAATTACAGGTAGAGTGAATGGCTCGATTTACATATATACCACCAATTATTCTTCTAGTTAACAGTTTTCAATCTAATTTGTTTGCAAATTAAATTATTTTATATATAAAATGGATATCGAAATATGAGAGTGAAGTCTTGACTAATCTCCATGGATGCCTGTGCTTTTGCATGAATTGCATAAGCAATCATAGGTGGGTACAGTGGCCCTTAAAATTACTTAGAATTGTAAAAACATTGTAATTTGGAAGGAGGATCTCCTAGATGCTTACTTAGGGCTTAATAAACCCAATGAACTCTTAGGCTATATTTGGTATAAGAATTTTGGATAGGGTTGGATAGAATATGATATAAAATCTATAAATTTTGTTATATCATATTCATTATTTAATGACTTTCAATAATAAAGTCGAATATATTCACATCATATCATGTAAATTGTTTGATATATATGGCATATCAATATAAATGAACCTAAAAATTGCACATACAAATATTGTAAAAATCTCTCACAATGCTCTTATCTATTTCATTTCCGTTTGCTTTTTTTTTTTTTTCCTCTCTTTTTTTAATTTCTTTTTTCCCCTTCCAGCATTCTCTAATAATTTTTTAATAGTATACTATACTAATATACCTAAAATATCTAAAATATGTAATAAATTCAAATACTCAATATATATTTATATATTAAATTTTGCATTATAAGATAGAAATAAATTCTAATATATAAGTAAAAATAGGATTAAATAAAAATAAAATAAAATAGTTGTTATTTTTCTGTTATTTTGATTTTTTATTTTAGAATTCAAAAATTATTTTAATTTTATTAATTTAAGAAGTTTGTTATTCGAGAAAATTAGATTCTTTATTAGGGATATTAGAAATCATATCTACCTTTATCTCACTTTTTCTTTGAGAAAAGTTTATCCGGCCAACATCCCACTTATATATCATAATTTATATTGTCATGACTCAAGAGCAACCAAACATTTATGCTATCCTGAATTTTATTTTGATTATCAAATGCAACCTTAGGGGTTGATTAACTTTTGAATTATAAATTGGAAAGTTTCAAATCGTGGTGTTTCATTATTAATCTAGTTTTAAGTTCAGTTTGTCTCACTTTTTGCTTTCTCAAATTATCCTAGCTATATATAGTAAAAATTCATTCATTGACCACCATTTCCTTTCACACGTATATAACCACTCATTTTTCTCAATGTTTTAACAAGTTTAATATGATTTGGGGATATTTATTATGAGTTTTTAAACTATACTTCACGATTTGTCACTAACTAAATTTATGAAATATAGTTGATGATAGGTTGATGCTATTTCCACTCTCTTACTAAGTTAACCCTATCTTTACCAAAAAGACAAGATCGTCATTAAATCATTTAAGTTGCAATTTGAAGTGATGGTCCAAAATTATTTGCTTTCCTTCTTTTTTCAAGTTTTTTTAAAAATTTCTAAGTAGTATCTAGCTATCATTATTAAGAATTTTACGTGTTTTGTTTTTGTTTATTGTGAGTATTTCATCTATGTTAAAGGCAATATGTTTTCTTTTTTTTTCTTTTCAAATTTTACTTTCGTAGAAATTAATTTTATTGAAAAGAGAAATTTACGAGAAACTTAATTCTTGTCTACAGTGTTGAGCAAATTTATGAGTTAATTATCAAGTAGAATATGTAAAAAAATTAATATAGACAATTACATGTTTATAAATTTTCATTTTTGGTGTGCACATCATCTTTAAATCCTTTCTTGTCTTAATAATTTCTCATAAACACGTTATGGGTGATATTAATTTTTTTTCGATGAAAAATGATGAGATTCACTAGCAGTTTTAAAATTAATTATTATTCTATGTAATGTTTTGATCTAATTAAATTTCATAATTTAAAGTTTCACTTTGGAAATTGTAATTGTGGTTTTATTTTGGAAAATATTTAAAGAGGTTTTATTTTGTTATATATGTATATAAAAGATAATCAATAAGAAAGGGTTTGATGGTATTATGCACGACAAAAATGAAAGTTTATAAACAAGCCATCGTGTTTAAAAATTAGCCGCACTAAAAGAATCTTACACTCTACTTGACAATTAATCCATAAATTTATTTGGCAATTTAGAAAAGAATTGAGTTTTTTGAAAATTTCTCTCTTAGATGAAATTAATTTCTACTAAAGTAAAATCTAAAAAGAACAAAAAAGTAGCACCTTCAATATTACATGAGATACCCCTAGTAAACAAAAACAAAACATGTGAAATGCTTAATTATGACAATTAAATTATAAATAGCAATTAATTTTTTTTAAAAGAAGTAAATAAATTTAGGACTATCACTTTAGATTTCAATTGAATGATTGTTTTTTCCATTAAAGCGAAGTGAATTTAGACGTTAAGGGAAAATGGAGCTGCCTTGGTAATATCATCTCAAAAGTACTAGGCGCGGGTGCGTGAGATCGCTAATGTTCTAAAAGCCACGTGGCAGTGAGAGTGATTTGGTCGAAGATTAAGATATGACCAAATGTTTAATTTATAAACAAGCCATTGTGTTTAAAAATCGTCCATGCCAAAAAAATAAAATTTCACTCTGCTTGACCATTAATCCATAAATCTACTTGACAACATAGAATAAAAAAGAACGTTTTGGAAATTTCTCTCTTAGATGAAATTAATTTTTACAGAAGTAAAAACTAGAAAAATATTTAAATAAGGACCCAAAATGCATTTATTTTTCTTAAATAAACCTTGAAAATGATATTATTTCTAATAAGGGTCTGAAATGTTATCATTTGCTCAAGTAAGAGTTTGAAGTTAAAGGATCTAAAGTGGTCATGACCTCACCGATTATCATTGTTGTCTTTTAATATTTTTTTCTTTTTTCTTTCCTTTTTATGTTTTTTACTTTCCATAAAAAATCAAAAAAGAGAGAAAAAGGATAAAACTTAATAAAAAGAAAAAAGATCGCATAGGCCCACCGCCTACAGCCACCACCCCATCACTAGTGGGGTAGCATGATGGGGCAATACCCATAGGCAAGAGGGGCCAACCCTCTTGTATTTTGCTTCTTCTTTTTGCAATTTTTTTTTATCTTTTTAATTTTCAATTTAATTAACCAAAATTTAGGTTTAAATCATTTTTGAATGAAAATGCCCTTAATCAGTTGGATTATTTAGACTATTGGCAAGGTTAGACCCTTAATTGAAAAGTCATAATCACTTCAGACCCTCATTTAAAGACTGATGTGGCCACTTCAAACTCTTATTTAAAACAATATTTACTTTGAACCCTTATTTGAAAAAATAAGAGTAGTTTACTAAGTAGCATCAATATTGATACGCAACATGACACGACACGCCAATATATTATTTCTCAAAAAATTAAGAATTCCAACAAGATTAGATACATTGTATAGTAAATATATATATTTATATATACATGATAAATAATTATTTTTATAATTATTTCAATCAAATTAATTTGATTGAAATTCACAAATATATAACTAATAAAAAAAGAGTATAAAATAAATTTACACTAAAAACATTAATCCACATTAATCCACAATTTATTAATATCATTCATTTTTTCAATTTAATAAATTCAATTATAATCCAACAATCCATAAAACTTGGAATGAAAAAAAATTAAGCAATCCACATTCTAGACTCATGTGTTAAAACATGTCAAAAAAGAAGAGAAAAAACAAACTTCGGGAGTGAATTGTGTGTCACGAGAAGTAAGTCAAAAGAAAAGAGAAAATCAGATTTTTCCTCTTTTCCTTTTTATTTTTTTTATTTTTTTATTTTTTTACATATTTACATTTTAATCCCTTATTTATTAAAAATAAATAAATTTGATCATGTACATGTCAAAATTCCAAACTTGCATATTGGAATTCCTAACTCAAGTATCAAAGAGCGTCGGGAGAATTGACCACCAACACGTATTGATTGAGTATCAAAAAACGTCAAAGAATATTGGATGTGTCGAAGTGTCTGACATAACACGAAAGTTTCCAAAGAGCGAGTGTTGATGCTTCCTAAGTAGTTTAGGTCTTTATTTGGAATTTTTTAAAATTTGAAAAAATGAAGAAAATGTAGCACCTTCAATATTATATGAGATACCCCTAATAAACAAAAACAAAACGAGTGGAATGCTTCATTAAGGCAACTAAATTATAAATAGAAATAGAAAAAATTGAAGAAAAAGGATGAAAGTAAATAAATTTAGGGCCACCACTATAAATTGATTAAGGACAAATATATCCTTTTAAGTAAAAATGGAGTGAATTTAGTTGTTAAGGGAAATACCGTTGCACTCCGTAATATCATTTCAGAAAGTACTATGCACTTGCATGAAATCTCTATTGTTCTAAAAGCCACATGGCGGTGAGAGTGATAATGACCAAATGTCTAGTCAAAACTTAGGACCATAGGAATGTCGGGTTTCAAATGTGAAGGCGACGAGATGGTGGCTCTAAATTTAGAATTCATTATTTTCCATTATTAGCGAATTAAAAGCTAACACTCTAAATATAATTCAAACCAAGCAACTCACATGTTTAAAAGATCCAACTCTCAAATTTAATTCCGATACATCAAGATTTAACATGTATCTATCTAGAAGGAATTAAATTCAGGCAAACTTTATGTGTGTATATATATATTCCTTTTTATTAATAACATAGTGGTACGAGCGTTGATGCCCACCTATCTAAATGCTTGAAAATAACTTTAAAGTATGTATTTTGAATTCTAAAATTTTAGATCTCATGTAATTATGTTTTTGTAATTTCTCCAAACATGTTTGTGTTTTTTTATTTTCGAAATGGAAAGGGAAGTCGTGAGTAAAAGTTAGAAGCAAAATTTAAGTTGACCTAGGATTCACCTTGACACGCGAGAGAGTCCTGTTTTTTTTTTTTTTTTTAAATCGTGGGCTTGGGCCTCAGGAACGGATCAAACCCGACCCGTTAATGGGGGTCCAGTTCGGTAACAGGATCCGATCCAAATGTACAAACTAGTAACTCCGAACGCCACCGGGCCCCTCCCCAAGCCCCAGAGACAGAGCACGGAGCAGGAAAATATGCTGCTGCGCTCCATCCGCGCTTCGCTTCCCACCGTCGCGCGCCGCTTCTCGGCGGAGGCGGCGACGGCGGCGGCGGAGATTCCGGAGGCAGCCTTCACTTCCGCCGCAGTGGGCACGGCGGAAGTTCCAGTGGAGGCCTCGGTGTCCCCGGCCACGGGCAAGGCGCCTGATGGTCCTGCGACCAAGATTGCGTCAGCCTCCACGGCGGCGAAGGCATCGGAGGGGGCGGCCATTCGCCAAGGGGATGATGGAGGACGCGCGGCGGCCGAAACCCAGCTCCGTCGCACCATCTCAATGCTTCGCAAATTCAAGCGCTACGAGCGCGCCCTCGAGGTATGTGCTCTTCGATCGGAGTGTTCTCGCTCTCGTCTTTGAGCCTGTAATATGGTTGGGTTTTCGTGCTGGAAATGTAGCCTCCATTGCGAATCATCTTCGCATCTGTCAT
>MU090872.1:0-18538 GCA_014858505.1 Corymbia citriodora subsp. variegata
GGGGGGTGAACGAGCTCGGCATTTACCTTGGGAAGAACGGGTTTCGAAGCGATTGAGAGCGAGGCTCTGAGGTCCGCAGTCGGGAATGAAGAGGCCCAGGAGAGCGAACTGGGTCGTCTGCGCGAGGCCGAGCGCGTCGGGATTGCGTCGGAGCAGAGAGGAGAGCAGTGGGCTCGCGATGAAGCCACGACGCACGCCATCGTCTTCTCTGCGTACGCTCCTGCTTGGGATGATCTCTCTCTCTCTCTCCCTCCTCGCGACAGAAAGACGGCTACTTCCTAGATTATGGTCGGATTTGTTTTTGGCTTTTTAAAGATCAAAAATAACTTCTTGTTTTTTTTTACGTTTCTGCTAGACCTTTAAATATTGTGAAAATTTTAATAACCATAATATAATTTAACAAGCACCAATCCCGACACATTACACTCCAATAGCATTTTTGAAAAGTAAATTTTTTGGAATTATATTAGATACTAAGAAAAATAACAATTGTTGGAACCCTATTGAAATAGATGAGAAAATAAAATTAATTGTTTGAGGCATGCAAATTATGTTTTTAAAGATAATTTCACTTATCAAAATACAAAACTCTGTGCACGGGATTTTAGCAGTTGTCCTCCTAAAATACAACAATTTTTTTTTTTAATATTTCGCACAGAAAGAACATGAACATCTTGGATAATCTAACAAAGAAAGAAAAGAAGAAGGAAGGAAAAATAGTCTTTTTAATTTGAAATATCATCAAGAATTGCGATTTGAATAAATGAAGAGCATTAAAAGACTCTTATAAATTTATTGATGATGAATAGATGATTGTCGTATAGCTTTATAAGAAGTCCATGAAGAAATAAATCAAAAGCATCAGCCCGTTACTATAAAAACGTTACACAAATATTTCATAATAATAGCGGATAAAAACCTTTACAAAAACTGTTACCTAGTAATGGCTTTTATGGCTACATAATTTCTATTAAAAATACACTATTAAATATTTTAAAACTGTTAAATGTCTATTAGAGGCTCGTTGAGGACTTGACTGATGTCGGTAGTGAGACCGAGCTTGCACAAAATGAAGCTAAAAAAGATGCTGAGGCGGCAGCACCTCCATCTTCTTGAAAGCCTCCTCCAACTTTAACTTTATCTTCTTGCCGACGACTCTCTTTGCCAGTGTCCCTATTGCCTACTAACTTCGATCGCTACTCTCCTTAGCATTTCGTCCGGCCTTCTCTTTGATGGGCCAAGCAAGCAAAGCTACTACAAAAATCCACTCTCTCTACGCACACATGAGAGGGTCCTTGATTTGGGCCTCTCTCTTGATGACTCTTAAATACCAATGATAGGATCTTCAAGAGGAAAATCCAAGGGGAGGGAGTGAGGGGAAGAAAATGCCACGTCTTTATTAAATTTATATGTGGAGGGAGATTATATATACAAGGAGCATATAAGCGTAGTAGACAAGCAATACAAGATACTCATAGAATCATTAAATTGGCTTTGTTTGTTGAAGATCGGCTCTCACACATACAAATTGGAGCTCCATGGGACAACGTAGAACCCATGCAAGCTCACCACCTTCAACAACTCCAGTATAAAAAGGAGTTGAGATTGATGGAGGGTTGCCAAACGTGGTGGCTCTATGTAACTTTGAGTCTCCAAGTGGCTCCTAGAAGCCGTAAGCCACTGTTCCCTACTCCAACAAGAGCAAATTACAAAAGTTAGATTAGCCGTCTAAATCGAGAACAAGGAATGATATCAAAAATCAACTTAAATTAAACATGAAATGGCCACTATTAATAGTTTTTGTAATTGGTACCTTGCGAAGATGAAGGCGGTTGCCTCCTCCCTCAATTTGCATATATGATGCTATTAATCAGAACACGATCATAATAATACGGTAGCCTCTTCCCTCAATTTATGTACATGATATTATCAATAAGAATAAAATTACAACATCGTTATAGCATCAGAACACGATCATAATAATACGGTAGCCTCTTCCCTCAATTTATGTACATGATATTATCAATAAGAATAAAATTACAACATCGTTAGACTCAATTTATATAAATTGTGCCCAATGGGGCAGGGATGAGAGAGAGAGAGAGAGAGAGAGAGAGAGAGAGAGAGAGAGAGAGAGAGAGAGAGAGAGAGAGAGATAGTGAATGAGGCAATTTTTCTAGTAAATCACTGATTCGATCATTATCTAATTGAAATCAATATTGCTATTGAAATGATGGAACATAGTTTCTGATGAATCAAATGGAGAACAAATTAGACGCATTGCTAAATTTTTGTCTTAGAGGAAAAGACTAGAGAGGTTTTTGTCACATTGTGGGAGAGCCAGCGCAGGGGCAAAGATGCAATGTGGGGGCTGATGGTGAGGCTAATTAGCGAGAGCAAAGAGGGATGGTGCATAAAACGATAAATGATCATATAAATAGGCAATGCAATGGACATACTCATTGTTATTGTGGATTCACTTGCCTATTTATGTTTGGTACACATTTCCATTGTAGTAAGTATCATAAATGGTAGGTATAGTCAGAATTGTTTAATCCAATAAAGGGGTTACACATTAATTTATTCATGAAGATCACAAATTTCAAGGAAAATTGACTATCGACTTTAAGAAATCGAGAAATTATCTTGCACGTGACAATTCGACGATTCGACATGCTTCATTAGATGTTTGAATTCATGCTTAAAAGCACATACTTAACCAAAAGGGTGCTAGATGCAGCTAAAAATCATAAAGAGGTTATCTTCGCTGAACTTGCTCTTCTTTCCTATCGAATCGATAAGTACCAACTTATCCATTAGATGCATTTGCAACACATTTATTTTGCAAAAAATATAAAAAAATAAAGGGAAAATTCCAAAAAAGAGCCCAAAGTATCCTCAATTTCTCAAATAAGGGCTCGAAGTTGACATTGTTTCAAATAAGAGCCTGAAGTGGTCATGATTGTTTCAAATGAGGGCTTAACCTTACCGGTCACTAGCCGACTAAATTTTCTGACCAATCAAGGGCATTTTTTGTCATTTGCCACTTTTCCTTTTTTCTTTCGCTTCATCTTCTTCATCATCGCCGGTCCACAGAGGGTTGGGTGAGAGTCAAACTCGCCCGATCCAGCAAGGGCCACCCTCGTCAGCCATAGGCGAGGAACGTGCGAGGCTGTCTCTTGCCCTGAGGAGGCTGCATCACGACCATTCGTGAGGTCGGCCTCACTCGCGGTCAGCAAAGGCTGACCTTGCCAGATCTGGCGAGGGTTGGCCGCCCTTGCCGGCCCCACCCTTGTCGACCCTAGGCTGACCTCGCGATCATCCGCAAGGTCAGCCCTCGTAGGTCGTGGGCGAGGGCGACCTCCCCAGATCTAGTGAGGTCAGCCCTCGTTGGCTGCGGACGAGGGCGACCTCGCTAGATTTGGCGAGATCGACCCTCGTCGGTTGTGGGCGAGGCCAACCTCGCAGACGGCCGCAAGGGGTGGCCTCCCCCAGGGCAAGGGTCGCCTCGCACATGTGAGGCCATCTCTCATCAACCATCGATAAGGCCGTCCCTCGTTGGATCGGGCGAGGGTCAGCCCAGCCCTATGTGTGCTTCACTGGTGGCCAGCTGGCCACTGGTGATGGAGAAGAAGATGACCGAAAAAAAGAAGGAAAAAATAGTAAATGATGCAGATGTCCTTGATTGCCGAAAAGTGAAGCTCTTATTTGAAACAAATATTACTACTTTAGGCCATTGTTTGAAACAAGATTCACTCTAGACCCTTATTTGAAAAAGTGATGACACTTCAGGCCCTTATTTGAAATAAATTCAACTTTGGGCCCTTATTTGAGAAATTGAGGGCACTTGGGGCATTTTTTTTGAAATTTTCCCAAAAATAAAATATATTTATTATTTATGAAAATATGTAGTTATAAAATATTATCGATAATGAAAATATTTTATATTTATTAATTATTTTAAGCGATACATACGATTATTAAGAAAAGATTTTTCAAATATTTTTTTGGGGAATTTAAATGCAATATTTATTTTTACTTTCACTTTGGGTAAAGATATTTTTCTTATTTTGATAAATAGATAATATTTGGGTAAAACATATCGACTTTTAACGTAGCCACTAATTGCAATTGTATCTATTTGTGCTTTTTAATGATCCAAAAATAAATTTTTCCTTTTCCACCAAAACTTAAATTTTTGTTGAAAATTCAATAACCATACGAAAACCCTTCCTTCCTAAGAAATGGAAAATTCATATATACATGTATATATACATGTATATATTACCATTTGTGGGGATTGTATGCAATTCTTCATGTCAACTTGCTATGCTGTAAAAGAATCGGGTATTTCTGACAAAATATCAAATTGATAGAAAAGAGGAGAATAGGGGCGATTGAGCTTCTAAGATTAGAGTGCACAAAAAAAGCTTTGTGAATTTCCCTTATATTAAGATTAATATTATTCTTTGGTCAATGTATTATCTGAGGTTAATAGGCGTATAATGTGATATTATCCGAGGTTCAATTTGTAAAGGATCTAACCATTATGGATAAGTACTTTGAGAACTATAAAATTGTTGAAAATGATAGAATTGTTGATGTCTTTTAGAGCTACGAAGCAATTATTCATTATATGGAAACAAATTGACGGCAGTAGAAAAATGAAGGCTAGACATTAAACATTACATATGTAATTATTTTTTTGGTTGGTTACATATGTAATTATTGGCAAGATAGTAAATGTATGAATAAGTCATACGTTATGGCATCATTTTTGGTGATTTTTATTTTGGTCGGTCCATTTTTGGTGATTGTATTGCTGTAATTTTGAGAAGAAGATGCTGGCATACGCTAATTCAGCTAATTTAAGCAGAAAATACAGATCATGCTACCATCGACCATAATTGTAGGGTTAGGTGGTAGACATAAAATTTTTCCCTAAATGAAATCATCACAATTAAAGGCAGACGTTATCTTCACGAGTTGAATCTTATGGGAAATAGTATAATTGGCAGGTTCTGCTTTAATATATTTTCTTGCAAACATGGCAATTTATATCGCAAATGATTACTTAACTATATGGGAAAATTAAATTCCAGCCGTTGGATTGTTGGTAACCAACAACAATTATATCATACATGGTTATTTGGTGTATATAGTAAATACTCAAAAGCACGA
This sequence comes from Corymbia citriodora subsp. variegata, assembly GCA_014858505.1. Taxonomy (NCBI): domain Eukaryota; kingdom Viridiplantae; phylum Streptophyta; class Magnoliopsida; order Myrtales; family Myrtaceae; genus Corymbia; species Corymbia citriodora. The sequence continues at coordinate 5,182 of MU090872.1, forward strand.
AAAAGTTATCAAGTAATATTTCTAGTCGTAGGTTATTGGTAAACAAAGTAAACACACCCTACTTCTAAGACGATCAGTGAAACTTTGCTTAAGAAAAATAGTTTATATCGTCTCCGTACTACTTATTAAATATTTTATTTCATATATCAAAACCGTATGTATAATGAGTAACTCCATATTAGTGCATGGGTTGTTTATAACCCTCTTCGATAATTCCATAAGTAAGTGTGTGATATGTTTGTCTAATAGAATTTTGAGATTAGAAAAACAAAAAAAGAACCCACAGAAATCTATTTTCTTCAAAGAAATGGTCATAATATGAATATAAAGGGTAGATTAAACATGGCCCCTTAAAATTGATAGATTTTATTTTTAATTTGATTTCTGTATGTTCAAAGCATGTTTAAGTTGATGGCATATTTCATTTCAATATGTCATTGTCTCCTAAACTTGTTTTAGGAGAGTATAAAAGTTGATTTATGATAAACACCAAGTTGATTTTCGACTTGAGGCTGTGACTTGTCTATTGCAAACTAGGAGGATTTGCTTATATTTCCTTATGTGAGGTTGAATTTAAAGGACTGAGACAACCACTGGGGCATTGCCACTATTCTCATATGAGAAAGAGGAGGCGGAGGGTGCGAATCTCTGTCTTCTCAAGGGGTTGGGGTAGGGACTTATAGTTTCAGCTATGGGTTTTGATTCTTATGTTGGGCAAAAAGGTAGAGCTAAAGTTTGAGAGTAAGTTGAGAATTATTGTGGGATATATAAAGAAAAAAAGGATCAACGTAACTATGTAAAGGCAAACGTTTGAAATAAAAGATGGAAAGCTACAAGAATAGCCTCTGATATTTATCCAATTTTCTGATCGGATCCTAAACGTGTAAAAGAGTTCATGTATAAGAAATTGAAGTATCTTATATATTATGACCACACTTACTGCAGTAACTATGATTAGTTTTTGAATCAAGAGAAAATTTATTGTCATTTGAATTTAGATATTCTTTGGATAAACTAATTTACATAAAAACATTGTCATGTTACGAGACTTTTCAGGTGGAATAACTATGTATTCGAGGCCTCAACTTGGAGAGCTCTTAGTGTAAGTACAAGACTCATCCCATAGTATATATGCTTCACGAGCTAGAGCATATGCATAAATCAGAAGGCAAATCAACAAAATATTGTCATAAGGGGAAAAAAAGACTGTATAATAATCCATGGAATAATATATGAAGGATAAGTTCTTTTTGCATAATGTGGAGGAAAGCTCCCATACACACCATACAAATTGACCGCCTCTCATACAATTTTACATCAGATACATGAAACATGGAACCAATTGACTCATTTAACTTGTTCCATGTTCTCTTCCTTTATTATTTTTCAGAAGGAATCCCTTTCATGGACTAAATTCCATGTAGAGAACAACGGGGAACGAAACCAAACTCAGCTCTCTAATACACCATAGATATGCACGGGGATGTCCACTATAATTCCCGGCTTCATATTCATGTGGCTGCTGAGATGGCTGATGTAGGGACTACATTGGACCAGATAGAACTTGAGGACCGTCCGTAGCAATAAAGTGTTGCTTCGATTTATGGAGACTTCATTGCTACTAGAGTTATCTTCTGTCCTACCCAGTGCCATGTGCTAATATACAGGAAAAAAACCCCAAGATATCATGATCAACATGAAAGAAAAAACCCAAGATATCATAATCTCGGGGGGGGGGGGGGAGAGAGAGAGAGAGAGAGTGAGAGCTTACTAGGGTCAAAGCATTTTTCCAGTGAATCACTGATCCGATTTTTAATTAGATGCAAGGTTGGACTATGTGAGACATGGTTGTTGGATGAATGCCAAAGAGAATTCCAAAGATGTGAGTGAGGTGTGATGCCTAAACTTTGTTTGTGTGCATCACTAGGACTTGGGAAAGAATAAGAAATTCAATTGGCTATGGCGTGGAGCACCAAAAGATGAAGGGCTTCATAATTAGGTAAATATTTAGTCATGTTCATTATTGGTGTGGATACACTTGGCCAATTTGAGTTTAGCAAATTCCCATATTAAGACATATCATTGATGGTGAGTTTTGTTAGAGCTGGTTTTCTCTAGAAACATGACCATATACATCCCCTGGTGATTACTTAATTGGTTGAGAAAATTAAAATCTAGACCGCTAGATTGTCAATGATTTTGATGGGTGAATACGTGGACAACAAATTTGCAATATAGAACATCGCTAGTACATGTGCCCAATAGAACCTTATGTAACATAGATAAACCTTTATTTATCGTTGGAAGTTATGTTCGTTGTGTCGAGCTCCATTTCTTTTCAATTATACATTAATGCAATTGCATTTACAATTAATTGAAAGATTTCAGACATCAATTAAATTCAACTTTTTTTTTGACGATCATCTCGGCCGTGACGGCATGGAACTTGGAGCCTGCACAACTCCAAAGTCCCCTGAAATTTTTATTTATCGTTGCAAGCAATACAAGATACTCATGAATCATTAAATTAGCTTTGTTTATTAAAGATCTGCTTTCACACGTACAAATTGGAGCTCCATGGACAATGTAGAACCTATGCAAGCTCACTGCCTTCAACAACTCTAGTGTAAAAAGGAGCTGGGATCAATGGAGGGTTGCCAAACGTGGTGGCTTTGTCTAACTTCGGGTCTCCAGGTGGTTCCTAGAAGTTATAAGCCACCGTTCCCTACTTCGACAAGAGCAAATTACAGAAGTTAGACTAGTCGTCTAAATTGAGAACAAGGAATGATATCAAAAGTCGACTTAAATTAAACATAAAATGGCCACTATTGATAGCTTTTGTAATTGGTACCTTATGAAGATGAAGGCGGTCGCCTCTTCCCTCAAGTCGCATATATGATATTATTAATCATAACGAAAGTGCAACATTGCGGTCGGCTCCTCCCTCAATTGGTAGATGTGATACTATTAATCAGAACAAAATTACAACATTGTTAGACTCAATTTACATAAATTGTGCCCAGTGGGGCGGGGATGGGAGATGGAGAGAGGGACAGCATGTTACCGTTAATGATGCAATTTTTCTGGTAAATCACTGATTCGATTGTTATCTAATTGAAATCAAATGAGCTTTTGAAATGATATATCATAATCTTTGATGAATCAAATGGAGAACAAATCAGATGCATTGCTAGATTTTTGTCTTAGACGAAAAGACTAGAGAGGTTTTTGTCACATTGTGGGAGAGCCAGCATAGGGAGAGAGAGGTAACGTGGGGGTTGATGGTGAGGCTAATTAACGAGAGTGAAGAGGGATGGTGCATAAAACGATGAACGATCGTATAAATAGGCAATGTAATGGGCATACTCATTATTATTGTGGATTCACTTGCATATTTATGTTTGATACACATTTCCATTTTAGTGAGTATCATAAATGGTAGGTCTAGTCAGAATTGTTCAATCCAAAAGGGGGCTGCACATTAATTTATTCATGAAGATTACAAATTTCAAGGAAAATTGACTACCGGCTTTAAGATATTGGGAAATTATCGTGTACGTGACGATTCGACGATTCGGCATACTTTATTAGATGTTTGAATTCTTGGTTAAAAGCACATGCTTAACCAAAAGGGTGCTACATGCAGCTAAAAATCATAAGGAGTTCATCTTCGTTGAACTTACTCTTCTTTCCTACTGTCTCGATAAGTACCAACTTATTGATTAGATACATTTGCAATGCATTTATTTTGCAAAAAATATAAAAATAAATAATTTTTTTATTATTTATGAAAATATTTAGTTATAAAATATTATTAATAATGGAAAAAATTTCTATTTATTTATTATTTTAAACTATACAAACGATTTTTGGGGAATTTAAATGCAATCTTTATTTGTACTTTCATTTTGGGTAAAGATATTTTTCTTATTTTGATAAATAGATAACTATTTGTGTAAAACATGTCGACTTTTAACGCAACCACCAATTGCAATCGTATTTGTTTGTGCTTTTCAATGATCCAAAAATAAATTTTTACTTTTCCGCTAAAACTTTAAATTTTTTTGAAAATTTAATAAACATACAAAAACCCTTCCTAAGAAATGGAAAATTCATATATATATATATATATTTATATATTACCAATTGTGGGGATTGTATGCAATTCTTCGTGTCAACGTTGCCATGCTGTAAAAGCATCAGGGATTTTTGGCTTTAAAATAAAGAAAAAAAATATTTGATGCAATATTTAAATTGAGCAAAATGCATAAAGTCGAGATTTGGTCTATTTAGGCTTCTTTTGTTTTGGGGAAATAATTTGAAAAATATTTACCTAAAAATGGTCGTATGTATCGCTTGAAATAATTGATTATTGAAAATTTGTTCATGATCGATAACAATTTTTTTCAAAAATATTTTTGTATATGAAGAAATTTTTTTTATTAATTAACTATTTAAAATATATAAGTGGTCATCATTAAAAATATTTTGAAAATTAATTATTTTTCGCGAAACAAACGGAGCTTTTATGAATTAGTTAGTGAAAACATGATCGAAAACATGCTAGACTTGCCATTACATGAGACAACCAACACGCTATTGTTACAAGTTAACTTGCGTATGCTCGAGACTTATGGGTCGCGTTTAGTGATCAGAATAAAATTCAGGATAAAATCATATCTTAACCTATCCAGTTTTATCCCGATTAGAACTCCGAACAACCAAACATAGTCTATATAACACATGGTTCACAAGCGATAAGCATAATACCAAAAATCCACTAAATAAGAATTTTGCAGGCTGGAGACTCAAGTTCCATGTTGACATAACTATATTTAAGTATAAAAAAAAAAAAAAATCAAGGGAAGCTCCCTCCCTATACTCAGCCTATTATATGATTGTACATTTTGGATTTGTCAAAGCATCCTATATTCGCTTACATTGCTAAGTGCGAGCTCATTCCCAACGAATAGCTCGCCGTCCCCGTGCTATCCTCCCCTTGAGGGGGCCACGACGTACGTCTAGGTTACAGTGTTGTCTTGTCAAGGAAAGGGCTACTTTAGGAGGCTGCACTACCCAAGGCGGCCCTTCCAGGACTCGACCATCGTGAAGCCGAGCAAAGCCAGCAGCAACGTTCACTGATGGGATGACGTCGGTATTGAGACTCAGCTTGCACGCCATGAAGTTGAAGAGGAAGCTGAGGAGGCGGCACCTCCGTTTTTTTGAAAGTCTCCTCCGACATTATCTTCACGTCGACGACTCTCTCTGCCATCGTTTCTGCGCCTACCAGCCCTTGTCGCTCCTCTCCTCACCTAATATCCGGGTAAATACTTCATCAATTAGCATCTTAAAAGAAAATCATCTCAAGCAATGTCAAGAAACTTCACCCTGGAGCTGCCCTGGATATTGGGAAAGGCAGCCGTGACAATGATACGCGGGCAAAATTTCATGATAAGAAAACCAACGAAACTAATTAAGATTCTTTCACTTCGTATGAATATTTAATACAGGAACCTGGACATTTCAACCGAGGTGCTGTAAATAAGATCAACACCCACCAGATTGATAACTAACAGCATCTTGAAGAGAGGAAAACGTCGAGCTATTGCGAATAAAAAGTACGAAAGAAGTGCGGCATCCCACATTTTTCAATCATTAGGGAGGTAAAGTCTGGTAATTGGAGGATGGCTGACCGTGACTCAAATGTTATCCCGCTAGTCTGCAACTGTTCATTAAGCAGGGTGTTCTGGAATTCTTCAAAGCAGCAGCCAGACACCTCACAGAATATTTTCATCTATTTATTTTAAAGGTGTTTAAGCCATACTTTATGCCTCTGAGGCTCCCTTATACGGCAAAAGGGATCCACCTCATACGCAAGCGAGTCTCTCTTGGATTCTTCTCACGAATTGGTCAACAAGCTCACATGCGCTAGCTTTTAGCTGTGTAATTCAACATTCGAACAGTATTGTGCTCGCATAAACTACGGATTTAAAGCACACTCTCGGACGGGGCACTTTCTAAAAAGCGAATCGAACCGATTCGCAACCTTAACCACGAGTTCTGCAGCGAACAGCGACTGCATTCTCAAGCAAAAACCTTTGCAATCTAATTCAATGGCTGGACTGAGTTTCCATCGACTGCCTAATCTCAAATTATTCCACATACAATTCAGGAGCATACGATTTCCATCCAACCATCATCTAAGAGTAACAAATTGAAGGGGTTTGACTGGTTTCGGCCTCGGAAATGACAAGCTCCAACCTTACACTCACTTATAGGTGAAAGGAATAAGCTTCTCCGTTACTCGACAACACTCGGGCGGAAACATTTCTCATTTTTTGTGTGAGATTCGCAATGAGCGATGCGAAGGAGTCAAGAACTGATGGGGGTGAACGAGCTCGGCGTCACCTTGGGAAGAGCGGGTTTTGAGGCGATTGAGAGCGAGGCCTTGAGTTCCGCAGGCGGGAATGAAGAAAAACCCAGGAGAGCGAACCGGGTCGTCTGCACGAGGCCGAACGCGTCGGGATTGCGTCGGAGCAGAGAGGAGAGCAGTAGGTTCGCGATGAAGGCACGATGCACGCCGTCGTCTTCTCTGTGTGCGCTCCTGCCCATGATGGTCTCTCTCTCTCTCTCTCTCTCTCTCTCTCTCTCTCTCTCCTCACGACAGAAAGACGGCTACTTCCTTGATTACCGTCGGATTTGTTTTTTTGCTTTTTAAAGATCAAAAAATAATTTTTTTCACTTTTCTGCTAAAACTTTAAATATTGTGAAAGTTTTAATAACCATACCATAGCTTAACAAGCACCCGTTCCAATACACTACACTCCAATAACGCTTTTGAAAGTAATGTTTTTGCAACTATATTAGATAATAAGAAAAATAATAATTGTTGGAAAAATGAAATCAATTGTCTAGGCTGTCCAAATAGTATCGTTAAGGATAATTCCGCTTATCGGAATCCTCTTAAGATACAATGGATTTTCTTTTTATTTTTGCACTGAATAATAGAAAGAACATGAACAGCCCATAACCCAAAAGAGGGAAAAAGAAGAAGAAGAAAAGAGCTTTTGGTCGTTTTGCTAAAGTTATTGAGTATCCGGTGTAATTGTTTTAAGGCTTAGATATCTATGATTGTTTTTTTTTGAGAGAAAGTTGGACGTTTATAAGTGTATTCTCTCTCCAGTATGTGATTATTATATTGTAAGCTAGCATAAACTCTCCCTCTCAGGCACTTATTGCTACTTTCAAGTGTGCGCGCGCTCTTCATCTCTTGATGTTTCTACTGCCATCACAAAATTTTATTAGCAATAAACTCTCCTTCATAGGCACTTTTTGCCAATTTGTTTTTTTTTTTGGTAAAGTTTTTTTTTTTTGCCAATTTGTTGAAGTTCATTAAAAAGAAAAAAGAAATTTCTATTGGATATTTCAGTAGTTTTAAAATATTTGAAAGTAACATTTTTTTTTATTTTTTTTATAGAAATTATGACAGTCATGAAAGCCATTATCCTATAAGGCTATGTTTGGCAGTCATGATAAATTAATTTCTCATATCTTGCATTTTGTGCCTGCTTAAGATAGAATAAAGTTGGATATAATAATGATATAGGTTGGATAAAATTATCTCATAGGGAAGGTGGGATAAATGTGGATATGGTTTCTAATATTCATAATAGGAAAATTATTTTTCTCGAATAATAAACTTCTTAAATTAGCAAAATTAAAATTATCTTTGAATTCTAATATAAGAAATTCAAAATAACAAAAAATGAAAATATAGTTTTTTAATTTAATCTTATTTTTTATATATATATATTGGAATTTAATTATATCTTATAATATAAATTCAATATGTAAATATACAATATGCATTTAATTTTTTTTTTACATATTTTAGGTATATTAGTACAATTTACTGTCTAATAAAATTTTATTAGAGAATGATGGAAAGGGAAAAAGAAATAAAAAGAAATAAATTAAACAAAAGAGAGAAAAATATAAAATAATAAGAAAATAAAATAAAATTATTTATCATTTTTGTTTTTAAAATAGTTCATTTATATTGATATGCCATTTATATAAAATAATGTACATGATATGATGTAAATATATCCGATTTTATTACTGCAATTACTAAACAATGTATATAATATAGCATAATCCTTGGATTTCATTTACTGTGTCTTATCTTGGATCACTAAATAATGGATATGATATACTAAAATCCTTAAATTTCATATTTTATCATATTCAATCTTATCCTAACTAGAAATCTAGACGACCAAGTGTACTCTAACGGTTTTGTAATGGTTTTGTAATTGTCTTGATTGCAATCAATTTTGTAACGGTTGTATAACGGCTTTATAATGGCCATGTCATGGTTTTATGAGGCCTTCCAAATTTAATTTTTCATAGACCCTCTATTATTATATAACGGCTATTAATAGATTTATAACGGTTTATTGGTGGCTCTTTCTTTGTTCGAATATAAACTTAAAACCACAATTCTTGACAATATGTCAAATTGATTGAAAAGTGGAGAAAGGGGAGATTGAGCTTCTAAGATCACAGTGCACAAAAAAAAGCTTTGTGAATTTCCCTTATGTTAAGATTAATATTGCATTCTTTGGTCAATGTATTATCTGAGGTTAATAGGCGTATAATGTGACATTATCCGAGGTTCAATTTGTAAAGGATCTAACCATTATGGACAAGCACTTTGAGAACTATAAAATCGTTGAAAATGATAGAATTGTTGATGTCTTTTAGAGTTAACAAAGCAATCATTCGTTATATGCAAACAAATTGACGGCAGTAGAGAATTGAAGGCTAGACATTAAACATTACTTATGTAATTATTTTTTTGGTTGGCTACATATGTAATTATTGGCAAGATAGTAAATGTATGAATAAGTCATACGTTATGGCATCATTTTTGGTGATTTTTATTTTGGTCGGTCCATTTTTGGTGATTGGATTGCTGTAATTTTGAGAAGAAGATGCTGGCATATGCTAATTCAGCTAATTTAAGCAGAAAATACAGATCATGCTACCATCGATCATAATTGTAGGGTTAGGTGGTAGACATAAGAATTTGCCCTAAATGAAATCATCACAATTAAAGGCAGACGTTATCTTCACGAGTTGAAGCTTATGGGAAATAGTATAATTGGCAGGTTCTGCTTTAATATATTTTCTGTGCAAACATGGCAATTTATATCGCAAATGATTACTTAACTATACGGGAAAATTAAATTCCAGCCGTTGGATTGTTGGTAACCAACAACACTTATATCATACATGGTTATTTGGTGTATATAGTAAATACTCAAAAGCACAAAAAAGTTATCGATTAATATTTCTAGTCATAGGTTCATGTTAAACAAAGTAAACACACTCTACTTCTAAGACACTTGGTGAAACTTCGCTTAAGAAAAATAGTTTATATCATCTCTGTACTGCTTATTAAATATTTTATTTCATATACCAAAACCATGTGTATAATGAGTAACTCCATATTAGTGCATGGGTTGTTTTTAACCCTCTTCGATAATTCCATAAGCAAGTGTGTGATATGTTTGTCTAATAGAATTTTGAGGTTAGAAAAAAAGAAAAGAAAAGAACCCACAGAAATCTATTTTCTTCAAGGAAATGATCGAAATATGAATATAAAGGGGAGATTAAACATGGCCCCTTAAAATTGATAGATTTTATTTTTTATTTTATTTCTGTATGTTCAAAGCATATTTAAGCTGATGAAATATTTCATTTCAATATGTCATTGTCTCCTAAACTCGTTTTAGGAGAGTATAAAAGTTGATTTATGATAAACATCAAGTTGATTTTTGACTTGAGGTTGTGACTTGTCTATTGCAAACTAGGATTTGCTTATATTTCCTTATGTGAGGTTGAATTTAAAGGATTGACATAACCACTGGAGCATTGCTACTCTTTTTATATAAGAAAGAGGAAGTGGAGGGTTTGAATCTCTATCTTCTCAAAGGGGTTAGGGTGGGGATTTATAGTTTTAGCTATGGGTTTTGATTCTTATGTTGAGCAAAAAGGCAGAGCTAAAGTTTGAGAGTAAGTTGAGAATTATTATAGGATATATAAAGAAAAAAAAGGATCAACGCAACTATGTAAAAGCAAACGTTTGAAATAAAAGATGGAAAGTTACAAGAATAGCCTTTGATATTTATCCAATTTTCTGATTGGATCCTAAACGTTTAAAAGAGTTCATATGTAAGAAATTGAAGTATCTTATATATTATGACCGCACTTACTGCAATAACTAAGATTAGTTGTTGAATTAAGAGAAAATTTATAGTCATTTGAGTTTAGATGTTATTTGGTTAAACTAATTTACGTAAAAGCATTGTCATGTTACGAGACTCTCCAGGTGGAACAACTATGTATTCGAGGCCTTAACTTGGAGAGCTCTTAGCGTAAGTACACGACTCATCCCATAGTATAAATGCTTCACGAGCCAGAGCATATGCAAAAATTCAGAAATAATATATGAAGGATAAGTTTTTTTTGCATAATGTGGAGGAAAGCTCCCATACACACCATAAAAATTGACCGCCTCTCATACAATTTTACATCAGATATATGAAACACGGAACCAATCGACCCTTTTAACTTCTTCCCATGTTCTCTTCCTCTATTATTTTTCAGTAGGAATTCCTTTTCATGGGACTAAATTCCATGTAGAGAACAATAGGGTACCGAAACCAACCTCAGCTCTCTAACACACCATAGATATGCACGGGATGTCTAATATAATTCCCAGCTTCATTTCCATGTGGCTGCTGAGATGGCTGATGTAGGGACTGCATTGGACCAGATAGAACTTGAGGACTGTCTGTAGCAATAAAGTGCTGTTTCGATTTTCCAGAGACTTCACTGCTACTAGAGTTATCTCCTGTCCTGCCCAGTGCCATGTGCTAATATACAGGGAAAAAAACCCAATATATCATGATCAACATGAGAGAAAAAAACCTCAGATATCATAATCAACACAAGAGAGAGATCTTACTAGGGTCAAAGCATTTTTTTGGTGAATCACTGATCTGATTTTTAATTACATGCAAGCTTGGAGTATGCGAGACATGATTGTTGGATGCATGTCAAGAGAGAATTTGAAAGATGTGAGTGAGGTGTGATGCCTAAACTTTGTTTCACGTGCATCACTAGGACTTGGGAAAGAATAAGAAATTCAATTGGCTATGGCGTGCAGCACCAAAAGATGAAGGGCTCCATAAATAGGTAAATTTTTAGTCATGTTCATTATTGGTGTGGATACACTTGGCCAATTTGAGTTTAGCAAATTCCCATATTAAGACATATCATTGATGGTAAGTTTTGTTAGAGCTGGTTGTCTCTAGAAACATGACCATATAGATCCCCTGGTGATCACTTAATTGGTTGAGAAAATTAAAATCTAGACCACTAAATTGTCAATGATTTTGATGGGTGGATATGCGGTCAACAAATTTGCAATATAGAACATCGCTAGTACATGTATCCAATAGAACCTTATGTAACGTAGATAAACCTTTATTTATCGTTGGAAGTTATGTTCGTTGTATCGAGCTCCATTTCTTTCCAATTATACATTAAGGCAGTTGCACTTATGATTAATTGGAAGATTTCCGACATCAATTAAATTCAGCCTTTTTTTTGGCGATCAGCTCGGCTGCGATGGCATGGAACTTGGAGCTTGCACAACTCCAAAGTCCCCTGGAATTTTTATTTATCGTTGCAAGTTATGTCCGAGCCCCATTTCTTTCCAATTATACATTGATGCTTACCATTGATTAGAAAGATTTCTGACAACAATTAAACCCAGCCTTTTTTTGTTGATCATATTGGCCACGATGGCATGGAAATTGAAGCCTGCACAACTCCAAAGTTGCCTAGAATTTCTCTTTGAATGTTGTGATCGACTCTGTTATGATATTTCGAGAGAGCAAGGTGAGCAATGTGGAGGAGGATTAGGGTTTGGGTGGGTGAAGTGCATACGAGGTTTGGGGAGCAAGACGATTGAGATCTTAAAGGTTGTGTTTGGCAGTCATGATAAAATTTAGGATATGATGAAATTTATCCTATTCTGCGTTAGGTGCATATTCAAAATAGGATAAAGTCGAATATAAAGAACATATAAGTTGGATAAAATTATCTCATGAGAAGGGTGGGATAAATGTGGATCTGATTTCTAATTTTATAATAGGAAAGTTAAAACTTCTTAAAATTAACAAATCTAAAATCATATCTCAATATAAGTAATATTTGAATTCTAATATAAGAAATTCAAAATAAGAAAAAATAACAATTTGGTTTTTTAATTTAATCTTATTTTTATTTACATATTCAAATTTAATTTAATTTTATAATATAAATTCAATATAAAAATATATAATTATTACATATTTTAGTTTTTTTTAATATTTTAGATATATTAGTGCAATTTTCTATTTAATAAAATTTTACTAGAGAATGATAGAATGGGAAGAAAGAAATAAATAAGAGAGTAAAATAAAATAAAAATAAAGTAGACAATAGTATTATAATAAATTTTTACCATCTCTATTATAAAATTTGTGGTTCATTTATATTAATATGCCGTTTATACTAAAAAATATATGTGATATGATGTTAATATATTCAACTTTATTACTGCAATCATCAAACATTGAATATGATATAATAAAATTTAAGAGATTTTATATCTTATCTTATTTGGTCATATTATGATCAGAAATTCGGATAACCAAACGTAGCTAAAAGGGTTTCAAGGTGAAGGCGTGGCTGGTTTATTTATCATTGGAAGCTATGTTTCGTTGTATCGAGCCCCATTTCTTTCCAATTATACATTAATGCGATCGCACTTACGATTGATTGGAAAGATTTCCGACAACAATTAAACTCAGCCATTTATTAGCGATCATATCGGGTGCAACGGCGTGGAAATTGAAGCCTGCACAATTTTGAAGTCGCCTAGAATTTCTCTTTAAATGTTGTCATGACTCCCCTCTGATTTTTCAAGAGAGTGGGGTGAGCAATGTGGAGGGGGGATTAGGGTATTGGCGGGTGAAGTGCACGTGAGGTCCGGGGAGGAAGACGATCGGGTTCTTGAAGGGTCGCAAGGCGGTGGCGTGGCCGATCTATTCCGACTTCTGAGCTCCGTTGAAGAGGCAGTGCAACACGAGGTTGTTGCTCGACGACTTCGAAAATCCGATCCCGAAGCCTAGGACGCGGAGTCTTTCAAACAGGGAACGGCAGCTTGTACGCGGGGCTTGGTTACTGCCAATTTCTTCAAGTTTGGCCTCAAGAAGTTTTTAGCATGTTTACGAACGTT
>MU090874.1:0-18456 GCA_014858505.1 Corymbia citriodora subsp. variegata
AAAGGAAAATTTGAGATGCTAGCACTTTTTGTGCTTAAAATTGCACTTGAGATTGTACAATGGTAATCGCAACTTTCTTGCAATTGAGTAAAGGTAAGTGAAGTTTACCAACCTCCAAAAATTATCATAAAATTCTTAACGTGTCAGTAATGGGTTATAATGAAAATTTTCCCTAAAATCTTTTTTTTTTAAAAGATGCCAGAACCCGACCCGGTATGATTCATCTTTCTAGCCTCGGCACTTAACCACGTGTATCAAGACAAGGCGCTTTGTGCAAACTACAAGAGAATCATGTTGATTAAATAGGAAGTTGTCAAAGATATCCAAAGCATATTATAGTATGAGGACACACTTCAAGAATCTGTTTATTTGAAGGAAAATATTTCCAAAAATTTATGATCCACTATCTCCATCCCGTATTAACTCCTAAACTCTCTTATTATACTTTGTGGTTTCGCTTTCAATTTTAATATTTTTTTCAAACCTTTTTTTCTTCTTTTTCTTTTGTTAAAAAACAAAACTACCCAATCTCTTTCAAGCAACTTTTTTCCCACCTAACCTGTTCTTCCACTACCACAACTTTTTAACGTCTTTGATGTTTGTCTACTTCTAAACTTATTCCAACAATTATTATCTTTATTTCCCCAATAATCATTATAATTATGAATTTTTCAACTTCATACAAATTTATGATTTGCTCAGAGATTGAATATAGTGGTTAATAAATTTGCATGTATCGAGGTCATTAATCACGCAAAATAAGAGAATTAATCTTTGATATACATAGATCGTGATTGTGTACAAATTTTTTCCTTGTCTGGTACCTATATGCTTTAGGCTAGGTGTTAAGAATTGCAATTGTGATAAAATTGAACTTTCCCAAAAGGAAACTTCTATATAAAAAAGAGTAATCGCACTGGTTCAACCCAAGAATCGAACCAATCTGAACTAGCTTACTCAACTTATTACAAGCTGGCTCACACATGATCGCTAGATAAATAATTGAAGAATCGGTCTTTGTCAAATTGGAGAATCAGTCTTGACTAGTCAGCTCCCAAATTCATACGATACCTAAATATCGTCATAACGGATTTTAGTTTTAGTTTTTATCTTTATTTAAGAAAATGTAGATGTACAAAAGATAGGTTTCAAACCAAGGAAGTCTAAGAAATCCGCTAAGGCCCTTAGCCTAAGGGCTTAACTATTAAGCCACAAACCTTTCACATAGTACGTCTCCCAATTTTCAAGTGTTCCCTGAAGTCGGCTGATTTAGTTCCAAACTAGTTCTTAAAACAACTGACTATTTCTGATAGGGTAAGTTTCAAATTCTTGATTGGAAACTCATCCCGAAATGGATGACTCCTACTTATTGGTACATCTACTAAAGGCTACTTTTCCTACTAGAAATTTACTGCCAGCAAGAATATACCGAGCATGCGATTCTTTTTGAGGACCAATGAAGAGTGTGAGAATGTTACTTCTCTCATGGCGAAGATTTCATAAACAAAAATGCCCGAGTTATTATTCAAAAGAAGGCACTCAAGGCCATCTAGAAGAAAATTTGAGATTCTAATACATGAATTTCTAGAACAGCTACAAGCCAGAATACGAAGTCCAATAAATAGAACATGGCAAAGACCCTCTGCAACAATTGAGAGGACTGCGTCGAGAGGGTTTGAGTTTGGATAATGTTGATTCTCATAAGAAGCCAATTAGCTAAACTTACTTTTTCAACCACGGATTTGGATGAGGGATCATGGCAGTCCCCCAAAGCTGTAAGATCCACAAGATCCCACTGGATTCTCAAAGCTTGCAAAATTAACAGCAGTTATTTGGGCAGAATCGGGGCATTTCAAGTGAGCTCTGGGTGCTTGATCTTGACTGCTATCGTCATCTATGTCTGGCTTCCAAGATTCTAAGTCGATGGATGGGTAATCTTCTGCAATAGAGCTGCAAACAGTTGACACTTTCCACTTTGAGAAGGGTACTTTCGCTGGATCGCCTCCCACCTCCTCCAAGATAAGCAGAACGTTTCCAGATGGCTTGAACCAGGATCGCGGGATGTGGTACCTGTTCCACATAGCAGAACAAACAATGGATATAACATGACAATAGACATAAAAATTTCCCTGTTCCCTGCACATATTATCAAGTTTGAGAAAGTTGATCCACCAGGCATCATTTAAATTGTCATAGAGAACGTTATTCCAAATAATCTTTGGAAGAAGACTGGTTATTTACAGCGACACTTCATTTTCTAATTTTTACAGTATGAGTTTTGTACCATCTCTGGCTAGGCTCTCCCCATCCAGTGAGGCATTTGCTTGGCTTGAAGATTGAAGATTGAAGATGCCTCTGTAGTTGCACTCCTTTGACACACGGGTTCTCGAAGGAGACTAACCTAGGCCAGTAAATTCCTATTGGCTGTCCATTCAACCAGGCTAGTCCTTTACCCATGTGGATCATATCCAGCCCAACAGGTTCATTACCCGTTGGAGGGTCCACAATAGCCTGCACTATATCAACTTAATTGTGACAGATCATACATTTAACTAATAGTGCGCTCTTCGGATCAATGACAACAAGATCATCGAATGCATTGGGCATTGTCCAAGCACTCTTTACCCTGTACCATGTGAGTGGCTGATTCTTCGGTGGTTCTGCTGTCAAAACCCTTTTTACGCTTTTCCCACCATACGGCACCCCCAACTGTTCGTTCTCCGTCCAAACCAATCTGCCAAGGGAGCAAAACACAGGTATTTAACTATAAAGACTGAACACTTTTAAAAGAACACTGCTTACATTAATGACCTTTTCTTTTCTTTTTTCCATAGTTTCTTATGTTGATAATTCCAGTTATTAGTAGGTTCGTCTTAGCCCTTCTCCCAGGTTAGAGTTGACTTGCCCAACAGAATAGCTGCTCTATGCAGCAGGCAGACATGGGATTTATAACCACACTGATGTTTAAGCATCATATGGTGTGATGTTTCTCTTGAAAGAAGAATCACAATTTCAAAAAGAAGAAGAAGAAGAAAATACCTTGTAGGTTCATTTATATCCAGATATGTCCAATATCCCCTGGTTCAATCCCTTAATCTTCACATTAGTCAATCCAGCTGGCCTCCATTCATAACATGGCCCTGCATTCTGAAATCTTATCAAGAAAAAGAAAGGGAAACGTGCAATTAATAAAAAAGCACTAGGGAAGAAGGACCTTAAAAGCCAAATATATATAAGAAAGCTCCTGCTAATTTTTCCCTTGTTACCAAGAACAGTTTCATCATCATCAGACTTTCTTACATGTCCTAAACAAGTTTACACTACAGAACTGCACGGGGTAGCTTTCAAAGTTGGGCACCCTTTCAAAGTGTACTCCATTACTTTATTGAAGTTGGCCATTCTTTTGCAAGCAAATGATTTAATGACTCAGGGCCAAAACGAAGTTATTTTTTTTAAACCTTGGACCAGGAGCATGAACGTAGGACTCACTTGGGTTCCAACTGTCAAGCTCAAGATAGCGATGTCATTCTTACCAGCCTTGAGAGAAATGGGAGCAGAGAAGTTGAAAGGTACATTCGTTCCATTTCCATAACCACTGCCTGAAAATTGACAGTGCAATAATCAAACATCAAAGTCTGAAGTGCAGCCACTCATTATGAGCTGACTGAATGAAAGAAACTTTCTCCAACATCTAACATGACAAGAGCTCACCCTTAAAAACAATATGCCAACTAATGGCAAGGCATGGAATGAAGAAAACATTACAAATGGTGAAAAATCCATACTCATTTAACTCTCAAGGGAAGATCAATTTGCACCACACATGGCATGATAAACATGTGAAATGGAGGCTTAATTGAAGGCAGAATGCTAGGCCACAAGTTGAAGGACAAGCTGAAGAAGTTCCCTATAGAAAGAAGACAACTCTAACCTTGAGGTTTCTGATTCACAAAAGCATGGAGACCATGACCCTTTGATTCAACCAAAAGGTAAGGTTGGCTTCCTCCCTTTAAGCAATCCTCATTTTCAGTGACATTTATACTTGAAATGAAAAGTAAAAGCATTCATAAGAAGCAGCTTGATCAAGATCAGTACATTATCCAGATGTATACATGAAGGGTGAAATTTTGAAATGCTATTGCTTGTCCATAATATAAATAAGCATGCACTCACTAGTAAGTTAATCTAACTATGAAGAAAGTGAAGAATCTAAGAAGAGGACATTTATCAATTAAATGTATGAAGAAGTGCAGAAGCATTACAAAGGGAGAAAAGAGGTATGTGTGACGATATTATACAGATATGCAGAACAATGGACTCCTCAACTGTGAAGGTCGAACATTATCTTGCTTTTTGTGTATAGTTCCACTTAAATCTGGGACATGCATAACCATATGTATATCTTTGGCAGGAATAATAAATTATGAATCTTGTGAGTGAATTTCTACTAGTGAAACAGGAACAAGAACAACCTTGTTGTATACCAAAGGTAGTCTGTGGTATACTTTGTGGTGTTGAGGTTATCTACAAAACCATTCAGACCGAAGTCTTCTTTTCCCCATAGTCCAGGTTTCTCGGTGAATATTTGCCATTCAAGAGCTTCCGGATCCTTTTCCAATGATGAGGCAGATGGTATCAAAGATTCTGGTACCATATCTACGAAGGAACTCAGGGAGCAAACCTGTTCAAGTTATGCTGTTAACACCCATTAACACCCAAGCGATTCCACGGAGGACTCATAAGCGTGCACACCAAATAGAAAAAAAAGCTATTAACACCTTAATTTTGATTGATCAATAATAATTTAATGTACAAAAATTTAGGGATTAATTTTAACCCCTAAACAAAAATATTATAATTAAATTGCATAACCGCATTGGATCGTTGACGGATGGATTCCAATTGATGATTTCTGAGCTTCAATTCAACAAATTGAACTAATCCCATAATGAAAGAAAATTTGGTTAGGCCCATTAAGGAATGATTAGTTAAAATATTCCTAAGAAAATTTGTATTATTTTTTTAATATTCAATGAATCTTTTATATATTCATACAATATATATACCGTGAAATATATTTTTTGATAGAAGAGAGAATGTGTCGAATGTAATATTGAAAAAATATTACACGTGGGATATGTAATCTTTGGGCAAGAGCTAAATAGATAATATATAAATTTATTATATTTCCTTAAATAACATAATAATTTCACTTATAAGAAGGAAGCCACACCAATTCCATAGACAATAACTAAAACAGAAGAAAGAAAGAAAGAGAGTTCGGTTGCCTTCGAAGGGGGAGAGAAAGAGGGGTGTCGTGCTGAGGTAGCTTGTCCTCTCTCTGACCCATCAAGAAAGAGTCAAGAGGAGACATAGAGCGGTCGCTTCTCCTTCTTCAAGCTTTGCATCTTCTCGGCCGTAACTTGCTGCTCGAGCTCAATTGCGGCCGACGAACTCCTTCGTATGAGGTGGAGCTTCGCCCAACCGCCCAAGCTTCGTTGCACTTCTGCCCTTTCGATGGAGAGCCACCCGCCTTGTCGACGAACCGCCGCACCCAGCCTCCTGATGACGCGATGCTGCATCGCCTGGGTTCCTTGCCTTGGCGAGTTGTGCAAGTTGTTGTCCACAGAGCTCCCGGTTGCGACATTCTACCACCGACCAGCCCACGACGCTGACGGATCGCTGCTCACTCCAACGTCCCTGCACGACCAAATAACGTCAGTTGTTTCTTTGGATGATTCGCTTGAGTTTTGTGCAGCTCTTCTGCATATAGACGGACCATCAAGGGTGGACAAGTTGAAAATTTGACTGTGGGGCTTTGGAAGTCCAAGTTGAATATTCAAAGACTATCGTCGCGGGGCGCTTTTTCGGGATTGCTCGATTTCAGTGGTAACCATGTCCGTTCAGCAAGTTCGACGTCGGCCAAAGTCAAGTTGTAGCGCTGAGCCGCTCCTTGATCCGACGAGTCCCCACTGGGAATCGCGCCGATTCACCGTCTACAAGTTGCCAAATTTGGAAGCAAATATTCGGATTAGGTAAAAAAATCTTGTCTAATTTTATTTTCGAATATTTTATTTCATTATTTGAAATATCGTTGATGCATATGATAAAATTCATCATATATTATCATGTTTGCGATATCGAGTAGCTTTTTAAATTAGGAAATTTTCCTAATTTTACAACGTGCATATGATTATTAATTCGATTTCATGCCCGAAATATGACTCGCAATCGCTTGAAAAAATCATCGATCCGATCTCATACCCAACATATTATTCGTGATTTTCTAAAAAATTGACCAATCTGATCTCATGCCCAAGATACGATTCGTCAATTTATTTTTATATTAAACAGACATGAATGATATCTTACGTGATTTGTTGCCATGCTCAATGTGAATGTGATTTCTTTCTATATTTGCTTGCTTGAAATTTTTTTTTCTTTCTAAAAAAATTAGACAATAAACTAGAGTAGATTATTTTTTGATAATATTGCATATTTAGGGTAATTTCTTATTCCGATTTTTTAAAAATAAAAATTCAAAAAATATTGCTCTAGATTAAATTTAATTCAATTTCCTTAATGAAAATTGCATGTTTAAGTATAGGTTATTTTTAATTTCTAATATAAGTTATTTTATGTTTTCTTTTCTTTGTTTAATGAAAATTAGAAATTAAAAATAACCTATTTTTAAACATGCAATTTTAATTAAAGAAATTTAATTTAATTTAATTTTAAGCAATATTTTTGAATTTTTATTTTAAAAAATTCGGAATAAGAAATTACTCTCAATATGCAATATTATCTAAAAAGAATCTACTCTAGTTTATTTTCTAATTTTTTTTATTTTTTTAGAAAGAAAAAAATTCAAAGCAAGTAAATATCAAAAGAAATCACATTCACATCGAGGGCAACAAATCACATAAGATATCATCCATGTCCATTTAATATGGAAATAAATTGACGAATCGTATTTCGAGCATAAAATTAGATTGACCATTTTTTTAGAAAATCATGAATAATATCTTGGGCATGAAATCGGATTAATGATTTTTTTCGTACGATTACAAGTCATATTTTGGGTATGAAATCGAACTGTCAATCATATACACATTATGAAATTAGAAAATTTCATAATTTAAAAAGGCTACTCGATATTGTGAACATTATAATATATCGTTAATTTCATCGTATGCATCAACAATATTTCAAATAAAGAAACAAAATATTCGAAAAATAAAATTAGACAAGATGTTTTACCTAATCCGAATATTTGTTTCTAAATTTGACAACTTGTAAATCACAATCGTCCAGTGATGAATTCTCGATGGTGATTTTGGCGGAACATGATGGCGTCACAAGGAAAGGATTATAAGCTTTTTCAGCTTGGGATCACGGTGCTGCAACAGCGGCAGTAACCTGCATGTACTTGGCTCACGATTCCCGGTCAGTTCAAGAATCTACGTGTAAACTTCGTGAAGCGACCTGCAAAACGATGACTTTCGGTGTCGTGGTGGCCGGCGGAGGTACAAGGATCGTCGGATCAGCAACAATGTGGGTGAAGTTCACTTTGGACTATTCAATTTCTCCTTGGCAGGACTTCTGGTGAATCTGCAGCAGGTGGCGGGCCTTGGACGCTCCTTCCATATCAGCACCACGTCCTCGGCACAAACTACTTCTTAATGCGAGCGGCACGGGATGCTTCGGATATGCCTAAGTAGTCTTCGAGAGATACTCAAGGGCAACCAATGGAGTCGGGAACGGCGACCAAACTCAATGGAAGGCACCAGGTTGCGGCCGAGAAGGGGGAATTTGCAGCCACTGAATCTCCTCTTTCCAAAGCATTCTCTTTTCTCTTGATGTGGCCGTTTTTTTTTTTTTTTTTTTATGTTATTCAAGTAAAGATGATAAATCTGTATATTACATATTTAACTCTTGTCCAAAGAATACTTATTTCACGTGCAATACTTTTTCAACATTTCATCTTAAATCTTCCATTCTATTAAAAAATATATTCCCTGCAATGTATATATTGAATATTGAAGGGATAATGCAAATTTTCTCTGGAATATTTTCATCTTCTAACTCATCACTTCTAAATGGATTTAGCCAAATACTTTTTTATTATGGGCTTTGTCCAACTTGTTAAAGCTCAAAACTATCAATTAGAGCTCATTTACCATCGGTCCATTGCAAATGTAATGATAATAAATGCTCCTAAAACTATATTCTATATAATTTAATTTTAATATTTTTGTTTAGGGATTGAAATTAATTCCTAAATTTTTGTGCATTAAATTACTAATGATCAATCAAAATTTAGGTGTCAACACACACCAAAGAGAAAAAATGTGGGCCAAACCCAACCTTTCGGTTAAGAATGTGATGCATCAAAACTCTACGGAAAAATGCTTATTAGAGAAAGGCAAAAGAGTTCAAAGTGCTTCCTTTGCCGAGTTAAATACTTCATTTTTGCAGTCAGGAAGAATGCTGACTGACCATGCAGGCAAACGATAAGGCAGGTCTCGGAACAGTACTGTCTTGTCTTCCTCATCATCAAAGTTTGCCGGAAAGGCAACACAAAATCCTGAAGAAAGTGTAGACATCGGCCTACACAAATTTCAGTCGGGGAATGACAATATAATAAGGTCAATTGGGATTGGGAAAAATGGGGTTAGATTTGGATAAATTGGTGTGACAAGAAAATCGTATAATACGACATAGAGGAATATAAACAGCAAGAATCAGAATATGCATCATTGCAACTACTATGTTTGCCACTTTTTCTCGACGGTTCATTTAATAGAAGACATGACAAAAACTGTCGAGAGATCTTTTAAAAAGGAAAGAAGCTTTTAACCGGAAAAATATTCAAGGAACGCGGTTTCCAATATAATTTAGTCATGTTAATTAGTACGATCCTACATCATCTCGGTTCTTTCACCGGGCTATTAACCAGGATTCCATGTGACGAGTGCTAAATAAAATTCGGCAATGATGATATGCAGAAAATGAAGTAAACAGGTGATTACGTGAAAGGGCGATGCTATGTTGATGTTTGTATTTGATAAAAGTTCCAGTTAGCATCAGAACAGAAGTCATAGCATTGAGAAGTGAAAAAAAGAACAAAGAAAGAAATAAAGAATCGATCACCTCGGCATTGGGACTTAACCACATAGTAGTTGGCTCACTGTTTAACAGCGCATTCTCACATGACATTAGAGATTGGTGAAGCTCCTTGAGATGTCCCCACTTTGGGAACCTTGGTAAACCTGAAAGCAAGCAGTCAAATTAGGAGCCAAAATATACTCAAACTTAAAAAACATTCATGGTTATCAAGTTATGTATATGCGAAGTAATTATGCTTACCATATTCATCAATTGGTGCCTCATAGTCATAACTTGTGGTGATGAATGGTCCGCCTTGAGTACGACCAAAATTTGTTCCTCCGTGATACTAAGCAAGACAGAGCATAACATAGGTAATTAGTATATGAGAGGATGAGTAATTTATGAGGTTAATTACCAATCAAGCATTCGATAGAGGATAATGCACACATCGAAATCTATCTGTGCATTGATTCAAACAATATACTTGGCTTCCATCATTAGTGATGTTCATTGATGATGGTTGACCTCCTCCAAGATTAAAAGAAAATATACAGAGAGTTCTGCAAATGATAGAAAATTCAAGTAGGAGCATATCCACCTACTTTATTAATCAGTAGTATAATGAGGGATTATTTTCTTTCTTGTGAAAAACCAAAACCAGTACTATAAAATAGGATCCAGAGAGAAAGGAAATAGAAACGTAGTTCTACTGGGGAAGACATGTCTTTGCAGAAAAGTTATCATTTGCAACCCTGACATCAAATGTTCCACTTCCTCTCAACGTAGGAAATTATATACAGGTAATGGACAGGTCAATTGGCCAGTGTGTGGATAAGAGAACGACTTAAAAGAAGCAAGTTTACCATGTAATAGTTTTGCAAACACCTGCCTTTCTGGAAGAACCGTGCAACTGAATATGCTCTATCTTCTGGGGGGCGGTGTGGATCTCTCCCCCAAAAAGACTTAAACCTGAAAAAGGACATAATTTATCAGGATCACATGATTCAAAAGGAACCGCCTGTTTTATTTTAGCCGCACTCTCGGTGCATATTTAACTAATAGAACTAGCTCTATCAACAAGTTAACATCTAAAAAGGCTGATAGTCTGGTCTTCATATCATACATCTCCAATGCATCATGAGACAATGAAGTTATGTGGGCTTGTTTCCTAAGTATTAAGACTAGTCCTGCAATGAAAGATCTTTCACCTATAAAAATCAATCAAACTCATTAGTGAATTATTGCTTGAAATGCTGACTTAAGTCCAAAAGTTCTCAGTTCCCCAAAGCTACAATTCTCTGCAGCACAACTACAGCATGGTGCAGATGCGGTACAGCAACAGCTATACCAAATGGACGATATGCGTATAAGGCCACATGCTTATAAGGCCATTATGGACTTGATATGCAAGCAGAGTGGAATATTTAAACTCAAAAGAAGGCTTGTCTTCACAACGCTCTCTCGGTAACTACAATACAGTTAAGAACACTTTTGAGAGAAACAAATGAAATAACTTAAAAGTTTCCTGACTAACTCGTGTTCACCTGCCTGTCCTAAACAAAAGCAGCGGGAATGACTACCCAGGAAAAGCCTAAAATACTTGAGTAATTTTTGAGACAGCCCCACACAAAATCAATGTGTAAGAAACTCTAAAGATTATTAAACTGGAAGAAGGTACTCTCCGGGGAAGGTAATATATAAAATCAAATCTATAATATAACAGATGGACCCAAGGAACGCCAATATTCTGAGAGAATGCCATCCTAGCAGCCCACATGACATATGGCTTCGCCCCCTTGCCGTAATATTGTTCATTGTGCCCATATTCATTTCAACTTGCAGTGAGAGATACATGTTACACCCACACGTTAGAGGCTGATCAGACTTAAAAAGAAGCACAATGCAAAAGTCCAAAAACAAAAAAGACTCAGATAAACGTACTAAAACCATCAAAACTTTGAAATTCTTGTCATTATCATTATGCTCGTATGAGAGTAACCTGCCTGGGCTAAGATGATAAGACCTCCTTGTGAAGCGAAAAGCTTTTCCTTCTTCATCAGATTCAGTATTAACATCACTAATTTCTTCATGTGACACTGAAAAAAATGATCAGCGACGTCAGAAATGTGAATTCTTAGTTAACATTCATTTACTGTCATATAATATTTTTCTCAAGTTCCTCCAAACTGGATTTGTTGATATTCCAATTAACATAACTTCAAGTGCTCGTTATTAGTGCAGAAGACTGTCCCTGGGATGTAATGCAGCCAGATCGGCAGCCCTCTGTATCAAGAAGTAGCATATATAACCTCTTAAAAGCAATCATCACATTCTTTTATGAAGTAAGTATATCATAATGTGAGGAATTTTCATATTTAGTTGCTAGTTTCTATGACATTCTTATGATCCTATTATCAGCAAAGGACATACCCAAAGTCCCATTCAGCTGTGATAAAAGGGGCCGATTTGGAGAACATATACATCCCTGCATTCTGGACTATCATCACGAACTTGACAAGATCATATCTATCCTCGAAGTAATACTACCCTCTCCCAAAACATATGGAAGCATTAATTACAAAAATCGCTACACCAGGAAACACGTAGCAGCTTCTTAACGAAAACATGAAGGAGAAGCACTCACATTGGCTTGAGAAGGTTCATGACCATTCCAAAACACGAGTCGAATGCATTGGCTTCGCCTTCTTTGGCCATCTGAACCAGTCCAGGCCACATCTAAACACATTCCAGATTATGCACTTGAGCACAATCTTAATCACGACTCTCAACATATCACCAACACAACAGTGCCAACAGATGACAGCCCATGGGATTTAACCAAAAACATCAACCCGCATGCTGACATGCAGAAAAACTTATGAAACCAGAAGTTACAAAATCAAGAAACGTGAACACACGCATGAGCAATCCATGAAACAAGCGCATTACGTGAGCTTCATTTTTGTGGAAGACAAGCAATTGGATCAATAAAAAAACCGAACAATTCATCCATCAAACGGTCAAAAAAAGAGCATTGCAGAAAAAAGTAGCTCTTTCGATCGTCTTTCTCTTTCTTTCTTAGCTTTTTTTTTTTTTACTTTATTGTGGGCACTTTCAGAGCCAGATAAGTCGAGTAAATACTCACCCCAGGAACACTGCTAGGATAATGAATCGAAGCAGAGATGATGAGCTTCCTCTGCCCATCGATGATGAGCGACCGGAGGTTGTACGTAACGTTCCCCGCAAAACAGGACGTGAGCAATGAGAATAGGATGAGAGCCACCATGGGCGTTGCTCTTTCGAGAGAAAGCCTTCATTTTTTCTCTCTTTTCAGTGGGGGTTGGTGTTGCAGAAAGCGAGCGAGCAGGGGAGCAGTATATATAAGCAGAGGCTCATGTGAGAGTTGGAGCGAGAAGCAGAAGCAGAAGCAGAGCTAGCTGAAGCAGAAGGTGACGTGTCTGGATAAAACAAAAGGGATGAAAATTTGTAACGGCTCCGTAACCTTTGATTTGGTTTGGTTTATTTCTCTATTGATTCCCTCCTCTACTTGTTTGCAAGGTGAATTTCCAAATCACGATAAAAATATACCAAAAATAAGATATCATCTCTTTTCTTTCCATTTTTTAGCTGAGTTATTTCTGCTCCCTCTAATTATTCTGTGCAGAATATAGATGAAGATCATCCTTTGTATTAACCTGACACAGTACTTGCATGCCTCAGATATTTCGTTTGTTCTTGTATTTCACATTCTCCAATGTGGTATACGACGGTTTTCTCCACTCCAATTCATTTCTTAAGAAAAAGCGGATCTTGCTGCAGGATTTTCTCCCTTCGGAAATGAAATTTATAAAGAGAGCATTGATCTCGGGCAGGAGGAGACCGCCACATTATCTGACAAAAAGATTGTCAGCACAGCAGTAGGCTTTCTGCTTAGCAATTTGACAGTTGTTTTATCCAGTATCTAAATTTTCTGACGTAAAAAGCATTGACTTGTCCACTTCTGTCCCTCTGGAAACGTTTTGCCAAAACATTCCAAATTTTTTGTCTTTTGGACCATCCCATCCCATCCATTGCCAAAACGTTGTTGGCACGACCTCGGCACGCTTTTTCATCATCCAACATCACCATGCTTATCCAAATTCTTGAATCGTGATTTGTGGGATAAAATTAATGAAGATGTAGCATTTTTAACTCATGGGATATTCTATAATATTGAATCGGAAAAAATACAGGGTTTCTAGGCAATTTTGCGTGCCTCGATTAGTCCATCTCCATGGATTCTAAAAACTCACTCCCCTACATCGGCTTGATGGATTCTGGGTTCCGGCTCCCAAAGTGCTTTGCAAGTGTTGGACCCAGGACCATAGAAAAGAATGAGAAAGTTCGAGCCAACATCTTGTTGGTAAATTAGAATTTTCTAGCTGAGAAGTAGGTATTGGTACTTTGAGAAAGTGGTCCAATTAATCTTTGAGTGAAAAAGTTCTATCTCGACACTTTGCAAAATATTCAAATACATGGAAATTTTTTTCTACACCTGTCCCGTGGTTATTATCGTTATATAAAGAATTATGCCGAAATCTACTAATCATGGATTATGGGATCACGATCCTAAAGCTCGCTATGTGCTACCCAATCAACTCCATGCGAACGATCGGTATTCACGTAGGAATGCTACGAAGACCCCGGCAATGTTCTTGTCTCTCGAGTCAAACGTTTCGTAATAGAGTAGAAAACTCACGGTGGCGGAGGGGGAGTGACAGGCTATGGAGGGAAGTGAGAGTAGGAGGAGTGGAGGTTGAGACGAAGGACATTCTGCTGCTGCTTCGCGCCAAAAACGGCGAGTCGCAGAAGGGGTTGATCTTTGAAGGTTGGGGTTGGTCTGCAATGGAGGAGGAGGAGGAGGAGGAGGAGTAGGAAGAAGAATCTTAGGAGTTTGATGGTTTTGGATTTCTTGCAAGAGATAAAGAGAGAGAGAGCAGCATTTTTTTCACCCTGAAATAATTTTTGGATTTTTTTTTCATTTTTTTTTACAGTAAATAAAGGTT
This sequence comes from Corymbia citriodora subsp. variegata, assembly GCA_014858505.1. Classification (NCBI taxonomy): domain Eukaryota; kingdom Viridiplantae; phylum Streptophyta; class Magnoliopsida; order Myrtales; family Myrtaceae; genus Corymbia; species Corymbia citriodora. The sequence goes on from MU090874.1 coordinate 14,157, forward strand.
GAAACGCAGAATGGAAAATCTTTTGACAGAATTAATAATAGAGCGATGTTCAAAAAAATAAAATTTGTATTTCTAAGCTATGAAATGTTTGGCAAAGCCGATGGTTAAATATGAGAATAATCTTTTAATATGTATGTATTAACGTCGCATGATTCGCATGGAATAAGATAATTAATTCTTTTAGTACAATAGAAGTTACTATTAGAAAAGTTACCAAGTATTCAATGTCTTTCACCACACAAGAGAGGGAGATGTGAAATTGTAATGAGCTTGGAAAATTTAAGATGCTAGTACATTTCGTGCTTAAAATTACACATATCATTGTCCAGTGGTGATTGTAACTTTCTTGTAATTGAGTAGATGTAAGTGAAGTTTATCAAACCTCCAAAAGTTATCATAAGATTGGTAATGTACCGGTAACGTGTTACAACTAAATTTTTTCCTAAATATCACTTCTTCTTTTTTCCGAAGATGGCGAAACTCGAACCAACATGCTTCATCTTTCTAGCCTCTCTTATGTGCCCAACCTCTTGTATCAAGACATAACACTTCCTCAATTCAAGCGCAAACTGCAAGAGAACCATGTTTATTAAATAGGAAGTTGTCCGTATCTCCCAACATATTTTACAATTAAGACACTCTTTGATGGTTCGTTTATTTAAAGAAAAAGTGTTTTCAAAAAATTATTTTCCAACTTTTTGATGTCTAAATGACAGAACACTAGTCGATTTATGAAAATCATTTTCCATTGACTGAAAATAACAAAAAAATAGATTAGGAAAAACGACTTCTTTTTTTGGCAAGAAGGAAATCGTAAATAATTTTCACGAAAAATATTTTCCTTTATCGAGAAATTTTTAGTGAAATAAGAGCAACCTAACATTCTCCTTATCGCTTTGGTCCCTCACCAAAATTTCGCTACCGAATTATGCATTTTTCTGCTAGCAAAACAGGCAACAAGAGAATAAAGTAAAAGCACAACAATACGACCAGAGACTTGGCATCTAAGATTTGCATTGGGTAGGTTCATTCTAGCACAAGGGAAGGGATAATTGAAGATAAAATCAACAGTCTATCTCATGGCGATACTGCCACAATGTATCTCTAGGATTTTGCTTGCTGCTTCCACGACTACTAGTTTCCTCATCGAACCGGGATCTGGTTCCCTTCGGTTAGCTCTATAGTACGTTCATTTCTGTTTAGGCAGGCCTGCAGCGATGAAGCGTGTCAGGGAGGTTACGATGCTCTGAAAACGAACCATTTCCACTCTCAAAACATGAAATTGTATAAAAGCCACAAGCCTGCCTTCTGCAACAATTAAGAAGACTGCACGTCCAGAGGCGGCGTAGGGGGAAAAACAATAAAATGTCTAAGTTCGTTCATAATATTTTCTGTCGTCGCATTCACTTTTAGGATGAAAAAGTTTAAGCTTCGTCATCTGCTGATAAATAGATGAGGTCGCATCAGCAACACGTTTAGGCAATGTCGGCCCTCATAAGAAGCCAATAGCACTATCCTCACCTTTTTCAACCGACGGATTTGGACCAGGGAACATGGCAATCCCCAAAATCCTTCCTAAGCTTGCGAAATTAACAGCAGATATTTCGGTAGAATTAGTGTATTCCAAGTGAGCTCTTGTGCATTGACTGCTACCGTCATCTGTATCCGGCTCCAAATTTTAGGGAATGATATTTATCACTATGAAGTCGTTTGTGAAATGATGTTTATACAACAGCAAGAGATATTAGGGATTTCTCAAAGAAAATTTCTTTTGTTAAAAATATTATGATAATGTTGTTGATTATCCAAAGCTCTCAAAATTGCACGTATGTTGCACTATATCGCATGAATATCTCTCTTTAATTGTGCATATATGTTATGTTAGAATAGTTATCTGATAAAGTTTATAAATACATCGATGTATTCTTCATCAAGATATACATCAAAATATACATAAATTTTACATATCTCTCTTTCATTTTATTGTTCTCAGTTACAACGATGTAAAAAGATAAAATATGTATGTATCGAGGTTATTAATCACGTGGAATAGGAGAATTAATCTTTAATATGCATGAGTCATGATTGTGTACAATTTCCTTTTTCTCATCGAGTACCTTTATGCTGTAGGCTATGTGTTAAGAATTGATACTGTGATAAAATCTGACTTCCCATAGAAGAAATTTCTATCTAAAGAAAAGCAATCAAACTGATTCCCCAAGAACTAACTCATCTAAACTAGCATACTCGACTAATTCTAGGCCAGTTCACACGTGATCGTTAGATAAAAAAATTGAAGAACTGGTCTTGACTAGATTGAAGAATCAATCTTGATTGGTTCAACTCCCAAATTCATACTGTACTTGAGAACCGACGTAACCAATTTTAGTTTTTATTTTTTAGCATGTTTAGGAAAAGAGTAGATATACAAAAGATACGTTTCGAACCCAAAAATTCTAAAAAATCCACTAATGGCTTAAATGCCACAAACATTTAACAACTCTTATAGAGAGGACAGGTTTCAAATTCTCGATTTTAAACGCATCCCAAAACGGATGGCCCCTAATTACTATTACACCTACTAAATGCTACTTTTCCTAATGGAAATGTATTGCCAACAAGAATATACCGAGCATGTATTCTTTTTGGAGACCAATGAAGAGAGTGAGACTGTTACTTCTCTCGTCATGAAGTTTTCGTAAACAAGAAGGATGAGTTATTATTCAAAAGAGAGTTCTCAAGGCCGTCTAGAAGTAAATTTGAGATCCTAATGTAATTCACACTTAAAATTGCAGAGCAGTGATTGTAATTTTTTTTCTATAATTGAGTAAATGTAAATAAAGTTTATAAATCTCCAAAAGTTATCATAACATTTCTAACTTATCAAGAATGTGTTATAATCTATTTTTTTAAAATCTTTTTTTTCTGGGGGCAGGGGAGATGCTAGGACCCGACCGGACCTGACTCGGCATGGTTCATCTTGAGGCCCCTCTTCTGTACTCAGCCACATTCATCAAGACAAGACACTTTCTGGAATTAAAGTACAAACTAGAAGAGAACCATATTTTGATTAAATGGGAAGCTATCATTATCTCCAGACCATATTTTTTAATAAGGCAATCTTTAACGTTCTCCTTTTCTACCAAATGATGAACTTTTCTGTCTAGCAAAATCGGCAATTAGGGGAATAAAGAACGGTCGATGAGAGACTCGGCATCTAAGATTTGCATTAGTAAGGTTCATGTTAAGATAAGGGAAGGGATAATTGAAAATAGGGACGAAGATCATAACATAGTATGACATTGTTTTATAACCACTTAGGAACTGTGATTTCTAAAAGAAATGTAAAACATTTACTTAAGTGCCATAATTTTCATTGGATCATTGCTATAATTTTGTATAAATGTTAGTCCATATGCCTAAAATCCAGACTAACATGTATTGTGATTAACGATTTCGAAAATATGACACTTAAATAGTTGATAAAAGAATTATAACAAAGATCATACATAATTTATAGTACTCGAGTGATCGTCATACAAAAATTTTGACACTATCCTTTACCTATTGAAGATAAAACCAATCGTGTATCTCATGACAATAATTCCACAATTTATATGGAGGATTTTGTTTGCTGGGGTCTCGAAATTTCAAAGGAAGAAGAAAGCCTCCCGCTCGCAATTGATATTTAAGATACCTTGATTCGAAGGTTTGACATTATTTTCATGAGATCAACAGCCATTTATGTCGCAGATCTCTCATTTATTCATAGATATGCACCACAAGTAAATTTCGGAGAGCACTGTTTGATGCCTTCCGACATAGTAAAGCCGATTGGTATCCCAAAGTAACATGTCCTCTGAACATCTTTTGCTGGAATAAGAAAAAGAGCCTAAAGCTAACAAATTATACTTTCGCAAAAAGAGGGAAAAAACAACCATGTGGTGGAACCTCCGGCTTCTCTCTACTAAGCTCAATATCATCTGCAGACTGCTTCCACAGCTAGTTTCCTCGTCGAACCAGGACACAGATTCTTCCTGAAGTTCTCTTCGGTTAGCCCTATAGTACATTTATTTTTGTTTAGGCAGGCCTGCAACGATGAAGCATGTCAGGGAGGTTGCAATGCAATGAAAATGAATCATTTTTACTCTCAAGACATAAATGTTTATAGCAGCTACAAGCCTGAATACGAAGTTAAACAAATAAAACATGGCAAAGACCTTCGAGGACTGCGCATCTAGAGGCATTGATCTTACATAGTGTTGATCCACATAAGAAGCCAATAGTGTTAAACTTACCT
>MU090875.1:0-18417 GCA_014858505.1 Corymbia citriodora subsp. variegata
CAGAAGCAAGGGAAAACTTTAATTTTGGAAAAAAAAACTTCAAATTTCAAAATAAAAAAGAAGTATGTTTGTTTTTCAAATCAATCGACCTTATCGAACTCTTTCATAGTTATGTGTCAGGATAATTTTTGTAGAAGCGATAATCATTGAATTGGATAGTGTTTAGGGCCGATGTATATTTTATATTGTTTATGGATTGATCACGAACCAAAATATGAATAGGACTGATATATGTGTGGGGTCGAGAATAGTATTAATTAAAGACAAATGACCTTTTGCTTGATAGTCTAGCGTCGCCATCAAATGGTCCAGAATGCTTTTTACACGATAGTTTGTTTCAATATCACGTGCCGAGGAGTGTTGATGAGGTTATTGAAGTTGTACCAACTCATGAAGAAAAGTCTTCAGAAGTGCTGAAACGAACTCTAAAACAATGCCATTAAATGGCCCAAGAGTTTTTCATCACCCCGAAACGTCTTACTTGGAAAGAGACCGAATCTCTAGCGGCTAAAGCGAGAAGAGACGATGCCGGGGCACGTTTCCTCCAGCTTCTCCTTGATCTTGTCTATTACGTCGAACCCAGATAGCGACTGGTTAGGAACTGCTTCCTTCTCCGCCCTGTGTTTCGCTGTCGAGTCTAGCAAAACTGAGCCGTCGCAACCCTAGACGCATGAAGCGAGGTGATCAAACACCGATGAAGTATTACCACGTGAAACTCTCCTACAACTATGCACTTCAGCATTGATTTTTTACCTTGTGCGATGATATGGAGCAATGAAATTATTCTTCTAAAGAATATCCTTTCTCGGGGCAATCTAGACATAGCACGAGACTTGTGTGTGCACAAAAATTGAATATTTCATGCATAAGACTCACGTGTAAATATGCTCTAAATGACCGTGTAGGACACTAAGATCAAAAGATGGCAATTCATGCAAAAGGCGAGTTCGTCGGCCCACGCATGCACATGCATCCTAGGATGACAATGAGATTCACCAGATCATACTAAAGTCTCATATGATTAGTTTCATTCACGCAAGTCAAGTTCATATAATCTCACCATCGCCTTCTTTTTAGATGGAGAGATTGCTGATTGCCTAATGAGAATCCCAACATAGGATTGGCAGTGGGATTAATTTGTTCGAATGCACGTGGATATAGTTTATATACACAAACGTACCCTAACGAAACAGTCGTGGAAATGCATCCTCAAGAACTTGGCGGGCAAAGCTGGGTTGCTAGCGACATGCTTCCATATGATATTTTTCACTATCTCCTCAGCAAGAGGGCATGCACTCTTGTAGAAATTCTTCCTCAAATCCCCTCCTTCTGAATCTCCCATGTACCCAAAGAAGAGAACTATAGTGATTACTAAGACTAAGCTCATATTTTCCATCCTCTCCCTCTCTCTCTCAAAATCAATCAACTAGTGAGGCATGCCTGTTCATGCATATCTTCATCCTTTATATAGGGGACCCAAAGGGCAAAACAGGCAAATGGGTTTGAATTTTCCGCAGGGGTCGACAATTATATCATTATTTTCTGCTAAAAATCTGGTGCAAGCATGGTGTGATCACTAAACAAGCAAAGCCCGATCACAGTCGAGAGAGCTTTCACTTGACTTGTTGTGTTGCTCAAAGTCTCTATGAATCCTAGTAGTGTGCTGGTTAAGAGAGTGACCTAAACAGAGATGGCTGGTTGAAAAACTTGGCAGTGCGGAATCAGTTATAAATGGCGATAGCGACTTCTGTGGAGTTATGCGAGGGCTTCTGGAAGGTGAAAAAAACTGCATCTTCCTGTTCAAAGAGCGCACTATTCCAACCTTTTCAAGCCTTTTAAATTTCCTGTTCAAAGACAAATCATTTCAACCTTTTCAAGGCTTTCAAATTCGCAAGTTGCCTATAGAAAGTTCGTGGTAACATGCATGGCTTCATATTCTTCGACGACTAATGGATTTTTTTGGTTGGTGCCAACCGCGCACACCAAATCCACTCTTAACAAGGTTGAATATATGAGATCAGCCTCGAGATGATCAAGAAAATCCCTCCATGTTTTTTGTTCCGTTGTTGCGATCATCACATAGATTAGTTGCATCCACCAGGCTTCTCTTGGATGGACAGCGGCAGTGCTGTATCAGGATGAATTGACTCCCCAGTACCCAAAGTTGGAAAATCAGAGTTGATTTTGTGGGTGGTGTTGGACTCTGGTTACCAGGAAGATAGCTTTCTTTGAGAACAGCGAATTTGACAGAATCATATTTAAGTTTATGGTCCTATGCGTTCCGATCGGTATGCAAAAATAGAGAAGAAAATGCGCAACTTTTGTTATATATAGTTATATGTGGAGATCATATAGCTCTCTGATCGTGCATAGTAGTCTGTCATATGGTTTGTTGAAGGTGGTGTTTCGCCATTCAATGTCGTCGTGTTCCAAGACATCGATTCAGTAAGAAAACCAAAGGGAAAAAGAATTTATATCTTCGATTTGGAAAAAGACATGGGTAATTAAATAAAAGTAAAACCATACCTTTTTTTGCAATCCAAGTGCAAAGTAAAGGAAGTAGTGACATGTAAGCGCAACATCCACGTCTGATGCTAGGTTGTGTGTGAGAACATTAGAATTATGCAGTCAACGTATTGAAATTATGAATATTCTCAATTGCGTGGATACTAGAAACCTTTTCAAATAAAAAAATTGGAATGACTTAAATGCGTCGCTTCGTCGAAACTGCTCTATAGTGGTCAGCTTTTCATAAATTAACAAAGGATCCAAAAATAATAAAAGACTACTCACAAAAGTAACTCTCCTAATGTTTTGAGAAACCTTAGGTTGAAGAAGGCACTTCACCTTACTCGATACTTCTACGAGGCGCGCCTCATCTTCTGAATTAATGAGGAATTTTTCGACATTTGACATTTTGTGGACACGCCTATCAGATTGTTATAGAAAGTCCATCCATGAATGACAACTGATAAGTCAGATGCCTCGTTAAGGAAATTGATTCGATTCGACCTACTACAGTACAGTGCCGAAGTGTGTCATACCTCTCATCTCATGCATGTATTATTTCCGTAACAGCTGATAATTTTCAATTCATCATCAAATTAAGCAGATTGCAAAGGCTTGCCCAATAACGTACCTAGTTCAGAAGGGTGGAAAATTCCTGCCATGTCGTGGAATATTGCATTGGTTCACATCTTGACCGTACCAGAACAGCAAATTTCATCGCAAACAATGAAAAATCGATTTCTTCTATTAAAATTCATCAACACGTGTCAACTTCACATCAATTTTGAGCTAACTTGTGTTGGTGTCTGGTCAATTTTTGAGTATCTCTCAATAGGTTTGCGTTGTGTTCGCGGCATTACCAATTGTCCACAACACGCAGAATACCATCACCCATTTTTACTAGAAAGTCTGGAGAAACCTCAGAAATGGAAGAAAAGGGGGAAAGCGAGAGAGATAGATGTAGAAATATAAACAACTTCCGAAACGAATAAGACTAACCAGGAACAAGAGGGGTCTACCAAGAAAAATCCTTCTCCTTCCCTTTTTTCATAAAAAAACAAAAAGAGAGAACAAGGGATGAATTCAACTTGTGTGATCCACATAACAACGTTCAGTTTTCTAACAAAGATAACTGAACCCAAACGACACCTAATAGTACCATCCAATGAGAATGGCTTTCTTGCCCATTAAAATTAGAATCGATAGGCAGGTTAAACTCTTCCCTGCCAAATGGATATTGGATGGGAACAATCCATTCCATAAACAATTGTGTGGTATCTGTAGTTGCCAATAAAATCTTCCATGGTTTGATAAACACCATAAGAAATCAACACTTCGCAATCTTTTTTTGTTTTTTTGGTAAGGTAAGAAGTACATTAATTTTCAACCAAGCAAACTGTACAAGAGGGAGATACATGGCACCAACATGCAATCAATGGGACAACATGTCACTTGAGTGAAGGGATACCATGTAAACTACAAGAAGAAAACACACAATCTAATGAGAGCAACCGCTGAATCAGCTCAAAAGTGATTAATCGGCCACCTTCGGACCAGCTCTCGGTTCTACTCCAAAAATCGTAGGATCGATCCCCCAGCTGCGTTGGATCCTCCTGTTTCTCAAGTTATCTTCAACAGATTTGAAGGCAATTGATTCGTCTTTGACATCCTTAATAAGGTGCTGCTTCATCAAAGGAACATACATGGTACGGGCACGAAAAATTATATTGTTCTTGGTTTTCCAGATCACGTAGTAGAGAGCACGGAACGAGAACCGAGCAATCTCTCTATAAAATCCATTGCTGGAGAGGGTGCTAATGGCCAGACGGAGGTTATCTGTCCATGAAGAGTTGCGCCAAGGGAGGTTACATTTTGCTATCCAAAACGTAGCAAGGGAACTAGAAACTTGGCACTCAAAAAATAGATGGTCAATGGAGTCAGGCCCTGAGTTGCAAAAGGCACAAGCCGCAGCAGATATTCTTCCATAGGACATTAAGAGTACTTGAGTGGGGAGATGGTTCTTGGTGATCAGCCAAAGGTGGAATTGGTGTCTTGGGACGAGGGCCTTATTCCACACAAATGAGGACCATGGGACAATGTTTGCTTTCCGATGTATGGCGGACCATGCAGACGCAATGTAGAAATTGCCCGATGGGTGCTCCACCCAAGTAAACCTATCTTGGAGATGATTTAAAGTAGGAACTGTGATCTGCCACAATTGAAGCTCTTGAAATAGAGATTGCCCAATAGGAGAAAAAAGGTCCACTACCTTTGCTTGTCTAGAGAGACTTGAATGGTAGATGAAATTATTAGAGAAAACTATGTTAAAGGGCCCCATCTCAAGCCATGGGTCAAACCAAAGCAAGGTAGAGAGCCCATTGCCTATCTTCCACTTGAAAAAAGCTTTGATTTCACCCCTAAAGGTAAGTAGCTTCCTCCACGCCCAAGAGCAGAACGCCGGAGAGGTTGCAATCTAGAAGTTTTTTCTCTTGAGGTGTGTGACATGGATCCATTTACATCATAGTGATTCTTTGTTAGATAATAGAATCCATATATGTTTGAACATGGCCACCTTGTTGCTGTTGCGAATTTTGTGTAGGCCAAGTCCTCCCTCCTCTTTAGGGAGATACACATCTTCCCAAGAAACTTTCGCCCCCCATGGACCGAGGCCTGAGCCTTTCCATAGAAATTGACGACAAATTTGTTCTATTTGGTCCACCATTGAGGAAGGCAGCCAAAAAATAGATGCCCAGTACACTTGTATCACGTGCAAAACGGCTCTAATAAGTTGTAGCCAGCCCGCAAAAGATAAAAATTGGTGAGTCCATGACTGAACTCTAGCTATGAGAAGACATACTAGGGTATTGCAGTTCGCTTTGCTCAGCCTTGAGGTAATAATTGGGACACCCAGGTATTAGGTCGGAAGAGAACCCATCCTTAATCCAAGATCCAAGGAAATCTGGTCTCTGACTTTAGGTGATCCCCCCGAAATGAAGATCTTGCTTTTGTTAGTGTTTGGACGCAGTCCGCTCCACAATGAGAACGTATGTAGCCCATCTTTCATGCAAGAGACATAAGCTAAGTTCGCTTCACTAAAAAAGAATACATCATCCGCGAAGAATAGATGAGACCAGTAGCCTTACATCTCCAAAAATATCGATACTTTGAACGTCGAGTCTGAAGGTAGAGAATCCCAGAGAATACCTCCATGGCCAGTGTAAAGAGATAAGGAGATACTGGGTCGCCTTGCCTTAGTCCACATCCACTAGAGAAAAAACCGTGGAGTTCGCCATGAATCGAAATAGAGAATTTAGGTGTGCGAACACATACCATGATTAATCTAACAAAATGGTTTGGAAACCCGAACGTTTCTAGAGTTGCCTCCAAAAAATCCCAGTCAAGAGTGTCATAGGCGTTTTGAAAATCAACCTTAATGGCACACTTTGGGAGATAAGGGTCTGTAAGGAAGCCACTGAATAATTCCAGGGCAAGAAGAATGTTGTCACTTATTCTCTTGCCTTTCACAAATGCCGTTTGAACATGACTGGTGATGGCAGGGAGGACCGTTGCAATTCCATTGGCCAGGATCTTGGTAATGCACTTATAAATTGTATTACAGCAAGCAATGGGACGATAGTCAGTAACTGACGAAGCATTTGGGACCTTGGGCACCAAAGCTAGAATAATATTATTTATCTCCCTAAGCATGCACCCTAAATTGAAAAGTCCATTACAGCTTCTACAACTGAGGGACCAACCATTTTCCAATTCCATTTAAAGAAATTAGAATTGAACCCATTGGGACCCGGAGCTCTACCCCTAGTGAGATAAAACATTGCCTCATGAATTTCCGGGAACAACCGGCTGAGAAAGGGAGCGCACCTGTTCTTCATTGAGTGAGACCCGAAGAATTTCCTTGAGTTTCGATATGGATGGTTGCGTGGTAGTATCTACCGGGGTTAGGATCTCTTGGAAATGAGAGACAAAAGCTTGTTGCACATCCCCTGGGTCAATCACCATATGGCCCAAGCTATCCATAACTGAGATAATTCAGTTGCGCAGGTGCCGATAATTAACCGAGTGATGGAAGAATTTTGTGTTATGATCACCTTCTTTAAGCCAGCGAACCCTGGATTTTTGTCTAAAAAACGATTCCTCAAGTGATCGGAGTTCATAGTAGCTCCGGATTTGAGATTTCTCCGCCTCTGCTAGTGGATTACTAAGAGAGTCACGGTGGAGAGCATCCTAGGTAAGTTGAAGGGCCTTCTTGGCAGCTGCAGGTCTCATGGAAATGTCTGAATAAGCCTCCTTGTTGAGCTGCTTGAGGTGGCCCTTTAACAATTTTAGCCTACCACATAATTTGAACATCGATGAGCCTGACATTTGGGTTTCCCACACCTGGGAGACAGTCGCATGAAAGTCCAGGTGGTTCATCTAAAAGTTAAAAAATTTAAACGGTTTCCCGTGGGGCGAAGGAGCCAAGATTTTGACCAATATTAGAGTGTGGTCCGAAATGCTGGGGGATAGGAATGAGGCTTCCGAATAGGAGAAGTCCATACGCCATTTGTTGTTGACGAGGACTCGATCAATTTTCCTTTGTTTCCTATGAATGCTAGAAGAGGAAGCCCAGGTGAATCGGTAACCCACATATCGAAGATCATCCAGCTTAGCTTAGGCTAAACACTCCCTGAATTCATCAAAGGATGGGAGCCAACTGTCCAAACTACCCAGACGATCCGATGAGTCTCAGATAGCATTGAAATCCCCTGCCACTATCCATGGACTATCCATAAGAGAGGAGCTTAATTGAATGAGGTCGCCTTAGAGCGATCTTCGGGAAACAAAAGTGTGTTCACCATAGACAACCGAGAGGTTCAAGGAGGTCCCCAAGTTTAGAAACTTAACAATTCCATGAACAACTTGAGCATTAATAAGCTGAGTAGCATACTCCACCAAGTTTGGGTTCCACCCTACCCAGAGACGCCCTCGATCAGAGTGTTCATAGTTAGAGATTCACACCCACCCAGATATTAATCCTGAAGAGATGGTCCCAAACTGAGAGGCGGGGACTTTGGTCTCCATCAACCAGACATAGCAAATATTGTTGGATTGCACAAAATTTCTCACTTTTGCTTGTCTAATAGGGTCCCTAAGACCCCGAACATTCCAAAAACCAAAATTCATATTTACATATGTACAAGGGGTAGTTAAAGCCTACTTGCACTTACCGGACTGACGCTGATTGGCCATTAGTTTTTGGGCCAAAGCTTTTTGTCTAGGTGGAGAAGGATTTGAACCTGCATCAGGAGATTGTGTGGCCTGCCTCAGTGGAGGATGATCAGTTATCTCTGCCGAAGTAGTCATCTCTTGAAAGGCTACCGACTTAGTCTCCATGGGATCCTCCTCATCAGAACTACCTACATTAGTGGCTCCCTCCTCTTCATCATCATTTGAGGTGGATGACACCACTGGGGTGGTGGGAACAACTAGACATTAGCTATGCGGGAGAGAAGAGGAAGCATCCTCATCCGTTCGATCCAGCTTGTGTTTCCTTCTTTCAGCCTTGGACAAGGGAGGCAAAGAAGTGTTGGCTTGAGCTTCACTCAAGGCATTTTGGGGGACCTCTTCCTATATACGGATAGACGGTTTCCTCGATGGCCTGACACATCGCCATTCTTCCTTTTGGCTTTGGCCAAACAGGCCATGACCATCCACACCGGTGTCAATTGCCTTTGGGGGAACCTAGCCTGAGGCTATAGGGCCATCTTTCATCCGTAAATGCTACTTCCTTGATGGCCTCACACTTTGCCATCCTTCTTCATGGATTTTTGAACTATGCACACCTTTTGGGCAGCTGACAGAAACTTGACCGGGGCCATCAGGGCCCTCATTACTAGGAGGATCATTCTAGGAGGGAATTAGGTGGATAGGATCACCTGTGAGAGCAGGGGTTTCACAGACAGGCGGGCCTTCCCTAGCTGGGCATTTGTGGCCAAAAGTGCCGTAGCTAGGATAGGAGACCGGTCGCCATTCGTATTCAACTGCCACATTTCTTGTTACTCCATTTAGAATCACTTCTATCGAGTCGCAACATTTCGTAGTAGCAGAGATTTCCACACAAACCCAAGCAAATGAAATCATTTTCATTTGTTTAGTCCTTTGATCAATATACAACGGTTTCCCTATGGCGTTGGCCATAGCACTAATCCCAGGGGCTGACCATAAGGCATATGGAATATTCTTGAGACGCTCCCAGACTGACATTGAGGAGTGATAGTCTTTTCTCAGTTCCAGCAAGGGCTGCCACTGCTGAAGTATGAGGGGAACTTGTGCTACTATCAAAGGCCCCCCATCTAGAACCACCCGTCTAAACTTATCATCCGGGATATGGAAAAAGAAAAAGCCCTGATCATTGACCATAACTTCCATCAGCTTATTACCCCATGCATGTTTTAGGCCAGATTCAACCAGTTTAAAGGGAAGTTTCTTCCCCACGAAATATCCAACAATACATTCATACTAGAACGGGTCTGTGGCGTCTAGCACATTCTCAGAGAGATTGACAACTAGTTTATAAGATAAATTGTACCCCTTAACAGTTGTTTTGGCCACATTGGCCCTTGTACAAGCAGCAGGGGCTTTCACCCCATTATTCGACTGAGAAGAGGCCTAGGCATGTGCAGAAGGAGTTATGCTTTTGGGGGGCTGTCTAGCTTCCCACACGATCCTCCGACGGGGCCGATCGGCCCTTAGCCATGTGTCCACTTCCTACATTAGCTAGGGGACCAGCAACCTGGGCCTTAGACGAGGCCACCTAGCCTGTAGCCAGATGACTAGTAATCGAGTAATCAGGGGCAAAAACTTTGCCAGAGTCTGGATGGACACGGGCCTGGGGACGGGTGTCCGCAAGTCTGCTTTTGCTTCTCCCTCGTCCTCCAACCATACCGCGAGTGGATTTGGAGGAAACCCCTTGGCTTTTAGCCTCCATCGACAGATTCAGAGGTATCCATGCAAAGTTTATGACAGAATAGAAATTTCCGCAAACCCTAAAAATGAGAAGAGATTCCAAGAGATATTGATGGAATGCTTTGGGGGGTTTGAAGATAAGTATAAGGCTAGCAACCTCTCCAATTTTCAGCTCCAATCGATGCTTGTAGCGCCTGGGATGAAGAAAAACTTGAATTGATGAATAGTGGTGTGGGATTCTTGTTGGAGAGTGAAGGTGAACAGTACCAGCGAGAAACCAGCAATGGAGAAAAAAACTTCGCAATCTTTTCATCTCTAGGAATGCCAAAAATTTAACTAAAAGCTACAGAAAACACAACATTCTAATTCCAATAAAAGTTGGATTATTCTTTTTCATTTCACTTCATTTTGATAGCAGCTTTAGAATCCATTTCATTGCAAAACATAAAAGAATCAATTGAATGGAAGTCCTAAACTCCCCTTTGCAAAAGAGAACCATAAGATATAGTTTAAACAATATTTGATTCCTGGCGAAAAAAATCAGAAAATCATAGCTAATACCTTTTTTTGTTGCTTGATAATATCATCATCCAAGTGATGCATTTAAGCTCTTAATTTCATTCCTGAGATATGATCTTGAAAGTTTCTTTTTGCACGATAGAGACATAAAACCATTCCCCACACAAACTGGTGAAGCATCATTGAATGGCGTTGAACAGTTAATAGTAGTAGTATGAGCTGAATTTCCATTACATTTTTCTCTTGGGGCATGACCTAACATGGCATTTGCTTCTGAATTCTCAGTGGATGATGTGGCGCTGACATCTCTGTTTCTCTCAGACTACCTAGTCGCATCAGTCATGTTTAGACCTTTAGCTAATAGTTCCCTATTCAACTTGAAAGAAGTGGTCTCGCTAGCAGCATTCTCTAGTCTGCCTTCAAAATTTTGAACTATCAATTGTACTTCCAAATTACCCTTACTTGTAGCATTAGATTTCATCTATTTTTGTCTAGCAGACTTCTTGCCCCTTTCTACTGCAAGGAGGTGCTCTAATGAATTTCCTCTACCCTTGACCATTGTATCATCATCACTTTTTTTGCTACTTCTTCCTTCTCAAGTGATTCTCTTCCTTTTACAAACCCCAACATTCTCTGTACCGTCCGTTCCTTTTTGTTGGTTCCATGATAAACTTTCTGTCCTTTGCACTTGAATCACTACCAAGGAAGAGTTGATTTCTTGCCATTTGGACGGTCTTTCCAGCACTTTTGTAGGAATTGCCATTTTTTCTTTCTTCGGAAATGTTTATTTGCATGCTTGGATCTTCCCACCTTATATTTCCGAAAGTGTTTCTTCTTTCGAGAATATTTCTCGTAAGAGCCATCACAATCCTTTGTTGAGCATTTGATTTTGAGATACTGCCTGGAGTGAGCTCCATCAAGTTCTCGATTGTCTTTAAAATAACCCTTCATCATTTGGTGTTTGAGGCACAAATCTTCTAGGCAAAGATGAATTTCCCATTGGATTTCTCCAAACGGAATATCCATAATTCTCCTTTGCTTATTGAGAAAGGATCTTTCAACATGCTGGAAAAGTTCCTTTGGAATGGAAGCCAAAAAAACTTGCTTCAAATTTGCATCGGCTCTAAGACCATAAAAGAGCTTGAGCATTTCTTGATAATGTCGATCATGGTCTTTTTTTTTTTAAAGAGAACATCATTTTCTTTCAAAATATTCTCTTTTTTTGAGTTCGAAAAGATCTTCAAGCTTTCTTATGGAAAAGTGATATATAATTCACATAGCTTCGGAAAATTTTGTTAGAAGCAAAAAATGCATTTGGTCAGCATCTGGAGCAAATTGCCACGAATGCTTTAGGCTGCTTGTGAATCTTGTTTGTAAATTGTTTCAAGCAAATGTGCATTCTCCTCTTCAAACTGGAGAAGAATGTCATACTGGCTTTCGGTAGTGAAAGCTCGAGTGTTTAACCAAGAGTGGAATTCTTCAAATCTTTCTGGCCATTTAGAGTAAGGGACGTCATCAATGGTGAAAAACTGTTTAGAAGAGGAAATAGAAATCTAAGATGGGTTATTTGGCTGAATAACCTCAAGTTTAGACGGAATTGAGTCCATTTCTTGTTCTCGTGGGTCAACCATGAATATTGAATAGGTGGCTGGTACAATGGGAAAGGATCCAATAGCAGGAATTGAGAAAGAGGAGGAAGATGAAAGGGATGCTATTTTTGAATCTGACGTTGTTTCAATTGAAAGGATAGGATTTTTTTAGGATGATCAAGAGTACCTTTTTGATTACTCAGATCCCTAAGAAAAGATTCTAATGGATTTGACAGGGGTAAGTACTCCGAGAGTGCCAAAACTTGACACGGAGGGACACTTAAGTGTCAAAACTTACAAATGTTACACTTAAGTGCTAAAATTAGAGAAAAATGGATCACTTAAGTGCCAATGGTGAGAAAATTTGGCCAAAATGCCGACGTGGCATTTTTCCGGCGATATGGAGTCGAAATGGCGTCGTTTTTGTGGCTGACGTGGCGAAGCAAACCTAAAACAACGTCATTTTGACTAATATTAATGAATATTAGTTAAATAATATTAAAAGCGCAAAATTTTTTTTAAAAAAAAAGGGAAGGAGGGAGCAGCCTGTCGCCGCTGCCCCATCGCCGGTGAGGTGGCGGCGATAGACAGTGAGGGTCGTCGATGCCTGGGTGCGGGTCGGCGACCCTCGCCGACTGGCAGCGAGGGCCGGGAGAGGGCGGCGACCCTCTCCTAGATTTGGACGAGGGTTGGCCGCCCTCGTCCTGGCCTAGGCGAGGGTCGTCGGCCCTCACCCTGGCGCCGTCGGCCCTCACCCAGCGCCGCTGAGTTTCTAATGGCGTTGGGTGAGGGCCGGTGACCCTCGCCCAGGCCGGGGCGAGGGTCGGCCCGGCGCCGACGCCAGCAGCCTCGCTTAGGCCAGGGCGAGGCCGGTTGACCCTCGCCCAAATCTGGGAGAGGGTCGCCACCCTCTATCGGCCCTCGTTGCTGGTCGGTGAGGGTTGCCAACTTGCGTCCAGGCGTCGGCGACCCTCGTTGTCTGTCGCCGCCGCCCCACCGGCGATGGGGTGGCGGCGACGGGTTGCTCTCTCCTTCCCTTTTTTTTTTTGCCCTTTTAATATTATTTAACTAATATTTATTAATATTAATCAAAACGGCATTATTTTGAGTTTATTTCGCCACGTCAGCCACAAAAACGACGCCATTTCGACCTCATATTGCTGGAAAAATGCCACGTCGGCATTTTGGCTGGATTTTCTCGCCGTTAGCACTTAAGTGATCCATTTTGCTCCGATTTTGGCACTTAAGTGTACCGTTTGTAAGTTTTGACACTTAAGTGTCCCTCTGTGCCAAGTTTTGGCACTCCCGGGGTACTTACCCCAGATTTGACACCATTATTTGTTGGTCGGGATCCTCCTTTAGATGCTTGGGAGGTTCCATAATGATCTTTTCCATTGCTTTCTCCTTTCTTAGTCTTTCCATTTCTCAAATACGGTTTCGCATTTCAACCATATCACTCCTATCCCTTCTGGTGGAGGCTTTTGTTAGGGTAGCAAAAACTGAAGGGTTTTGTGGAGGTGGTAGAGAATACTCACGTTTTCGTGGGGTGGGAAATAGGTCAGAAGGTTTAATCCCTCCCTCTTGAAGAAGACTAAAATGCCTTTTGGGTTTCTTTATTTCAGCCTTTGGGCTTTCTAAATAATGATATCCTGAATGTTGTTCGGATTCTAGAGTGTGAAGTCTTTTCTAGAAATCTACAAGCATCTTTTTGGTGGATTCATTGTATCTTTTGAGATCTCGTTGCACATCAACTATTTTGGAGTCAATGGTCTTGAAGGCTTCGTTGTGTGCCAGAAGTGTTTTTGATTGCCAATTCAGAGTAGTTTCTGTTAGAAACTAGTATTAACATCTAGAGGGGGGGTGAATAGATGTAGATAAATTTTATGCGCAAGCAATAACAATCTTTTGCAATCTATAAACTGAAATTAAATAAAGAGAGTAGAGAAGATTGCAAACACAGTTTATAGTGGTTCGACTTTAGACAAGCCTACGTCCACTCTCCAGGCGATCAGCCAATAAGTTGGATTTCACTATATGATCAAAGGTGATTACACACTCTTGAGTGTTAGCACTTGGTGATGATATGTCTCACAAAGTCACTCTTCTTGGTAATTCACTAGGATCAATTTCACACTTTTTTCAGACAACTATTGAAGAATTGAATCAGGCTTTGGAATATATTCATCCACTCTATTTTCTTGGTCGCATCCTATCCTTATATACTCTTCAAGCCACACTCGACCGTTAGCTCTTTCCTTGAGAGTTTCGTTTTCCCTTTCCTGGACAGACTTTATAAGGCAAGTCTTTTTGACCGTTGGAGGTAGATTGGATCCCCTTGGATTCTGTTCGCCCATACAATCAGAATCCGGGCTTCCATAAGTGTTCTATTCTTCTTTGGAAGTTGTCCGTTGATTGATCCTGCTAATCAATTTGATACAACAGAATCAATATAAATAAAGTAAGTGAAATACTTGACTGTTGGTAATCTTATCCTGTAGTTTCACTCTGAGTCTGACAAACTCAAGTTTTGAGTCTGCTTAAGTTTTCCGTCTGGTACGGTTAGACTCAAATTTGCGTCTGGTACGGACAGACTCAGAATCTGCCAGACTAAAGCTTCTGCGTCTGCTTCATCCAGACTCAGAAGCATACGTTAGTAGCCTTTGATTTATTTTGTCATCTTCAAAACATCATAAGGGATTTTCCTAACAGTTTCGGTAGCATGAGTTTGTTTTTTCCTTCCACTTGCATCCATATCAATAGGAGCAAGACTCTTTGGGACATGAAGATATCTCCTTTGGGGATTAGTAAATTCCTTAGTATTCGGGAAAGATAGTTGGGAACTTTTACCAAGTGGTGAAAAGTCAGCTTCTTTGAACATGGAGATAGAAGGATTTGAGGCTTGCTATAGTGTTTGACTGGGGAGGGGATCTATTGGTAATTCAAAAGAACATGAGTTCTTTTTTGTCCATTTAAGGATAGGTTTGTAAAATGGGGATAAGACCAATTTCTTCCGAAAAGGCGAAGTAGGTAAGGTTGATGAAGGTGGAGCAGTATATAAAGATTGCGGTGAAGATGGGGTATAAGAAACCATAAATTGATACTTGTCACTTTCCCCAAGTGAGTCAACAGAAGGATCTCTGTTCAAATGCTTCTAGTATAGACCATCCTTAGCATGGCAAAAATTTTGCTTTGGTTTTGAGGTCGAGTCTACTTCATCAGGGGATTTGGTGCATGAAGAGCATTGGCAAAAAAGATCCCAAAAACAATGGCAAAAAGGTTGATGAAGGTGGAGATGATGGTGGAGCAATATATAAAGATGGTGGTGAAGATGGGGTATAAGAAACCATAAATTGATACATGTCACTTTCCCCAAGTGAGTCAATAGAAGGATCTCCGTTCAATTGCTTTTGGTATAGACCATCCTTAGCATAGCAAAACTTCCGCTTTGGTTTTGAGGTCGAGTCTACTTCATTAGGGGATTTGGTGCATGAAGTGCATTGGCAAAAAGGATCTTAAAAACAATGCCCATATGTGTCTTTGTAGTAATGAACTGGATTAACAAGTTTCTGTGGGTTAGGTTCTTGAATGGAATTTGGAACGTAGGGTTGAATCATGAACAAAGTTTAGAAGACAGAAGGAGCTTCTTCCTTTTCCTTGCTAAACTTGATAGCAACAGTGCCGCCCTTTTTTCTAATGAATTTAGAATTTTAGGATTGAAGTGGTTTATTACTTTGGTGCTGTTTTTTGTAATTGGTGATCCAAGTTTTAGGAAGAAGCTTGGTCAGCTTATCTTTGGGGATTTGCCTTAAGACATGGATACAGGAAGCTTGGTCATTTTGCATGGAAATGAACAAGGTATCTTTGTTTCCATTTTGAAAGTTGAGGTCTAGAGTATGGTTTTGTACTCGGTAGACCATCTGGTAGTGAAGAGTTGCAGCAATGGAATTAGATGTTCGAGGTGCTCCTGTGAGTATAAGTTAAACTTTCAAAAAAGAAAGCAATTAGTGGTTTGCAAAAGCAACACAAATTTTTTTTATAAAGGTTTAAAAAAACCATGCCAACATTTAGAGTAGTTTGGACCATGCCAAACAAGCTTGTTGGTATTCTAAAAATCATGTGTCTAGCAGGGCTATCCTAGCCATAACAGGTAGGCCTTTTCTACTGTGAAGGGTGAGTGCAAGACACACAGCACCATAATGAATATGTGCGTATTCCTATTGGATCCATTGCCAAGGAAATTCTAAAGGGATCTAGAGAGTAACAAAGTACTCTTTCTCAGTAGCAGGAATAGAATGCTGGTCGAACTTTGAAGACTGCACATATTCCTTGACTTCCTTAGGAGTATGGCGGATGAGATGTTGTATAGAATAGATGGGTGAAAAAGAAGAGGAAGATGGTTTGGCAAAAGCTGAGTAACAATTCATAAGGGGAAGTTGAGTTTTAGTGATCTTGGTGTCATCACTAAGAGAGACTTCATAGAGACTTCATAGAGATAGTCAATCTTAGATGCATTTGAGGTTCAGAATTCATATAAAGAGGATGAGAAGGGATATGAAGAAAGGGTGACTGTGGTGTTAAGATTAATAGGAGTAGTATCTTGCTCACTCATGATTTGGAAAGATCTTCTTAGCTCTTGATTCACCATCTAAGCGCATGGAACAAACCAAGTTATCAATGAGACCATGGCTCTGATACCAATGAGGGGCTCTATGCTTATAATTAGTGAAAACCAGATCAAGTTACAGCAGGTATGCTATCCCACAGTAGGCAAACCTCTTGCTCAAGCCCTTTAGTGACTACCTTTTAGCTGCAACCTTTCTAGAGATTTGGTTCAAGACATCGAGACACTCAGAGATGCCAAGATGATAACATTCCTAACTAGTCGAGTTGCATTTCTTAGAGGATTCTCTAGGTTGGAGAAGAAGTGTTTAGAAATACATTGGGAGTGATAAACCCAGCTAACAGCTGGCACCCTTAGCTTGGGTAGGTGAAGGCTGGCAACTCTCGCCAGATTTGGGGGAGGGTCGCAACCCTTGCCCCAGATCTAGATGAGGGTCCATAGGCTCTCGTTGTCGGTTGGTTAGGGTTGCCAACCATTGGCTAGGGCCTGGCAACCTTGGCCGACCCTTGCCCCATCATTGTCGACCCTTCTTGACGATGGTACAGCAACGGCATCGACAATGAGGGTTGTGCCATCACCCCCTTCCCTTTTTTTTTTCCAAAATAATTTTATAATAATATATTTTTAAAATTTTTTATATTATTCATTAATATATATTTTTAAATGTCATGTCAATACCAAAACGACTCATTTTGACTGAATTTTTGCTGACTTAGTTTCTGGCGAGCTATTTAAGCAATTTATATTATTAAAATAAGCCACATCAGATTTTCAGTGGTCTTCATTGGATTTGGCACTTAAGTAATCCAATCTTCAAAAAAGTAACACTTAAGTGTACCTTTCATAACTTTTGGTATTTAAGTGTCTTCTGTGCTAAGTTTTGACACTCGGATTGTTTTTTTCCCCAAAAATAATAAAAGATTGATCACACAATTAACTTTCAAAATCTCACGAGGAATCTTAGATAGAAAAAGGAAATTCACCTTAATAGATACCATAACTAGGCAAGCCTCATCTACTAAACTAATGAAGAATTTTTCGATATTATTGTCAATTGATTTTGCAGGCACGCCTTTCAGATTGTTTGCTAGAATGTAAACAAAGAACATGAGCGTGGATGTAGTATAGTATCAACTTCATTAAGCACGTATTTGGTAAATGGGAAGTCCAAAAGCTCTAGCAATTTAGTGAAAGAATCTGATTCTCAGAATATTTTTAGGGGCGCATTTTGAATCTCAATCTGCAATTATGAAGAGATGAAGGAAGGAAAGAAAAATAGTGGGAATGCCTGTGGTTGATTTCGTGGGTAGTAAATGGAACGAGAATGAACGGCCAATTAGCCTTCAAGTCCATTCATGAATGTCAACCGATAAGTGAGATGCCTTGTGAAGGAAACCAATTCGACCTACTACGGTACAGTGCCAAAGTGTGTTATGCCTCTCATCTCAATCATGTATTATTTCCATAAAAGCCGATAATTTTCAATTCATGATCAAAGAAGCAGATTGGAAAGGCTAGCCCGATAACGTATCTAGACAAGAAGGGTAGCAATTCATGCCATGTTGTTGAATATTGCATCAGTTCACATAATGACCGTAGCAGAACAGCAAATTTCGTTGCAAACAATTATAAATCGCTTTCTTTTATTAAAATTCATCAAGACATGTCAACTCTGCGTCAATTTCGAGTTAACTTGTGTTTGTGTCTTGTCAATATTTGAGTATCTCTCAATAAGTTTGCATCATGTTCATGGTATTACCAATTGTCCACAACACGCAGAATACCATCGCCCATTTTTCACTAGAACGTCTAGAGAAACCTCAGAATGGGAAGAAAAGGAGGGAAAGTGAGGAAGAGACAGATGTAGAAATATAAGCAACTTTTGAAATAAATAAGACTAACCAGGAACGAGAGGAATCCACCAAGGAAAATCCTTGGTTCAACACAAAATCGATGAAAGGGATGAGATTTGAGTGAATGAAAAGGAAAAAAAGAACAAGGGTTGAATTCAACTAGTGTGATCCCCATAACAACATTCAGTTTTCTAACAAAGATAAATGAATTCAAATGACACTTAAGAGTGCCGTCCAGTGAGAATGGCTTTCTTGTCCATTGATTAGAATGGATAGGCAAAAGTTAAACTCTTCCCTACCAAATGGATCGTGGGTTGGCACAATCTATTCCAAAAAATGGTGTCCATGGCCGAAGAAATTT
>MU090876.1:0-18415 GCA_014858505.1 Corymbia citriodora subsp. variegata
GTCTCTTCACTGCAATGTACTGTCCTTCCGGCAACTTGCCCTGAGCAAGGGGGATGCTGATGGTCAGCACAGGGAACTCACTTCCACTTGAACATGGTAGACTCGGAACTAAACTTTTCATTGTTTATGCTGGAAAACAGTGTTTTGTCTATGACATAAGTCACATAGCCCCAAGAAACATAAATGAAAAAACAGAACTTGATCAGAACGCACCAAGTCCAGTCTCCTATGATGAAACTTACAAGCTCAGACCTACGCTACATCTCTAAATATCTCAAGCTTATTGTGTTGTGTTGTGATGCTGATCAGCTCTGCTTTTAGAGGGGGCATGCAACTTCAATGAGGTATACTCACCGGCTCATTCCACCTAAATGATTGAAATTGCGAGTATAAACCAGCCAGCTGGCCGCTGCTACAGAGAAAGCTGGCATGCCTATGTTTAACATATAAAAAGATTTGCTCTCTCATAGTAAGGGCAGCAAGTTCCCATTACCATTTTTTTGGTCGAAAGTTTCTATTTATAAGTCAGAGTATAAACAAGAAGGAACTTATATCCTTGACCATAAGAAGTAAGAAAAATATTTGGGGGTGAGTCATATTCCTTGCTTGCATTAAACAATAATAAACTCATGTTATAGAGCAAAAGGACCGAATCTGGCATTCAATCATGGTTCATACTTCATAGGATTTGCGATGAAACAGAAAATAATGATTATTAGCTTAAGTATGGCCTCATATATTTTACCTTGTAGACAGCTCCAAATCCACCCTCCCCGAGCTTATTTTCACTTGAGAAGTCATCAGTTGCTGCTTCGAGGGCGACATAATCAAATGTTCGCAGACTAGGAGTACCACTCTCAAAACTTTCACCTTTCCACACCATAGTCTTTAATCGGCTACTAAATCCTCTTATTACACCCCAAATACCTGAGAACCAAAATCAAGAAAACGTATCTAGAACTTTAACCCTTACTAAGTCAATGTTCCTGATTACCACAGAATTATAGTAATCCTCCAGTTAAGTTTAAAGAATGTACCTTTTGATTTCAATGTTCGCCTCTGTAGGTAGCAAATCAGGCCAAATATAAGGAGAACAACTACAGCAATCAAAATAAGTATAACTGGCCAGAACCATTGCCTCTGTTGCTGATCTTCACTGGCCTCTTGAGCTGAGAAGCCAATTAAGTCCATGACCATTTAGTTCTACTTTTTCAATACAATAATAATTTAAAACCTTCATCAGAAATTCCTAACCTTTCCACGAAAGCACCTAGTTTTGATATAGTATGAGTTATACATTTTTAGTCAATTGAAAAGGCATTGGAAAGCCTTATGAAGTAGTTTGAAAGGACCACCTGTGAATGCTTTGCTTAAATGTTTTATGAAGGGAATTGCCAAAAGTTATTTGTATTGGTTACGAAATATTTTATGAAATGCATTCTATTTGATAAATGGAATTGTGATCTTAACTATGTTGAATTGTAATATTCCCAAAAAGAATTTGTTTCCATTTTAGATGAACATGTAGTGTAAATTTGATCTAAACACATAGGGACTTTTTTTTAGGTCGAAAATCATATTGGAATTCGATTGGATATCATTTGAATGATGGTTCGGTTGACTATACCATAGTAGATAGGGCTAGAGGTAAACTTGGAAATAGAATGTACACTAAAAAACTTGCAATGCATAAATAAGAAAATTGTCAACAAAATCCTAGACCTATTGAATTTATGCTAACTCAGTTTTAAACCTTTTAATTTTGCCAATTGAATCAAAAACATTTTCACATTTTGTCAATTGAGTTCATTTGTCCAATTTTGACTAGAAATAGCTAATGTAGATGCGAGTCATCCTATATGTCACGGTCAGTGTCGATATAGACAATTTTTAAGAATACTTCAATATTTTTCTGATTTTTTTTTATTTTTTTCCTTTTCTTTCTTTACCCTTTTCTCTTCTTTTTCTTCTTCTTTTTTCTTTTTTCTATTTCCCTTTTTCCCTCCGACGGCCATGCCAAGCCTAAGAGAAAAAAAAATGAGAAATAAAAAAATTAGTAAAATTTTGAAAAATATTAAAATATTATTAAAAATTGTTTATGTCAACGGGAATCATATCATATAAGATGGTTGATATCCATGTCAACAATTCAGATGAATTCAATTGGTAAAATGAGAAAAAGCTTATAATTTAATTGCTAAAA
Source organism: Corymbia citriodora subsp. variegata (assembly GCA_014858505.1). Taxonomy (NCBI): domain Eukaryota; kingdom Viridiplantae; phylum Streptophyta; class Magnoliopsida; order Myrtales; family Myrtaceae; genus Corymbia; species Corymbia citriodora. Next base: position 2,204 of record MU090876.1, read on the forward strand.
TTGAAGAGTTTAAAACTAAATTAATAAATTCACCTGCTCGAGAGAGAACCCAATTGTCATCACCAGCAACATGCCATGCAAAGTAACCTCGAAGTCCTCTGCCCTTGGCGTACGCGACCTTGGTAGAGATGGTTTGTTTATCATCATAGCTGATCCATGTCCTCCCGGAATAGCAGTAGGCGGACACTACTGTGGAGTCGTACACCGTGGTGGCGTTGTTTAGGGATATGTACTTTGCGATTTGATTGTACTGGATCATCCCCTCGGAGGATATCGCTGACCCATTGATGGGTGCAAAGTAGCCATGGTTGTTGGCATCCGCAAGAGTGAATGCACTGCCATAGAATGGGATGCCAAGCCCGATCTGCTTCGCCGGCATGCCGGCCTGAATCCATGCGCTCACTCCGTCGTCTCCACTTAAGCGGTTCCCTAAATTAAAAGGAGCAACGATTTCAAATACAGCATATATCAAGAAAATTACGACTTTAACGAGGACAAACAGAGGATTTTAAATAAAGAACAAAATTCATGTCAATTACTCGTGGAATAACACTGCATGCTTTGAATGGGAAATGATGTTTTAACTCTCTTGACGCTGAGGAAACAGAATTTCAAAGTCATGATACAAAAAATTTAAGAAAAACTTCATTGTAACCAAGAATATTCAAAGTTTATATATCCCAAAAAAGTCGAAGTTGCCACCCCTACCTGGATTGTAGAGAGCAGCAAGTGGTCCTGTGGTGGAGGACCAATTGGGTGCAAAGAAATCATAGGCCATCGCATTGATCCAATCCAAGCTCGCTGCCATGGCGGCCACAGGATAATCCGTGGGCGACCAGTAGTGCGGCGAGTATTGGACTGCCGCCGACAAAAGCAGAGCGTCCTCACCTGAGTTGGCTGCCTCAGCAGATACCGCAGCCCGCCACTCCCGGAGGAGCAACCCCAAGTTGGCCATCTTGTCCTCTGTATCTGGGGATCCCCAATCAAGATCGAGGCCATGGAAGCCGTTCGACCGAGCCAGGGCTATGGAGGAATCGATGAAAGTCTTTCGGGAGCTAGACTGACTCGCCATGGTCGCAAAGTCGGTTGCGTTTGAGCTGCCACCGCCGATAGACAGGAGGGTTAAGACCGACGGGTTCTTCTGCTGGACGTCACTAGTGAATGCAGCGAAAGACTGGGCGTTCGCTGACGATATGACTACCTGGTTTGTCGACGCGTTAAGGTCAGCGAACGCGCAGAAGAGATGAGTGAAGAGGGTCGAATCGATGTCGGAGGGCGTGATGCCGCTGTCTGGAAACCAAGAGCCACCTTTGACGATTTGGGCCATGCATGAGTTGATTTGGAGGAGAGAGAAAAAGGAGATGAAGGGAAAGAGAAGGATATGATTATCGTTGGAAGCCATTTTTGATGAGTTACATGGAGGAGGCTGTACATTTTCAGCTAGCTTTATCCAAGATTTATCCGACCGCATATGCATGATCGCGACTAAGAAATTTCATGCGAGTAAGGCCTTTTGCTTTGCTCTGACCCAGTCAATTAATTAAGTGCGATTAAGAAATTTCACGCAAATAAGACCTTTTGTTTTGCTTTGACCCAGTCAATTAAGCACGGCTAAGAAATTTTCTATGAATAAAACCTTGTGCTTTGCTCTGATCCAGTCAATTAAGAAGAGGAAATTCTTTTCCGCGATCTCTTTCAGAATAGTTCTTAGTTATTTGAATGATTAAACAGTGATTGGTGATTGTTCATATTTTACGTTAAGTTTGAACTATTGAAAATGATGGATCAAATATGGACCCTTCAAATTTGACGATCCCCATTCAACTTTGATTAATATATCATTAGATTCAAGAAATGTTTGCTTTGGCTACATCTGATGTTCTTTGGATCCGTTGACTCAAATTGCCCAATCCATAGTGTAATCTTTCGAAGGCATTTTTTATGGGGCAAGCATCGGATGTCCATGACACATGTGAGCCCCCTCTATCCAAGTATTAGATTACGCAGTCCCACGTGAGATCTACACAATTCAATAATTGACATGAGGCGGATCTTGAGGATAGCGGTTGACTCCATTAATTATGATGCGTGGGGAACGGTGTCGATTTCTCATCATTTGAACCTTTTTCGTGCACGGAACTGCGATGCCGATTCGAGGGACGAGATGCAGCAATCAATATATTACCGTGGAAGTGGCGTCAAGGCTAATGCCTGTAGAAACCCGTCCCCGAATAGATCCAAACAATCCCTCTGACGTTGACCTTATCTTTCGTTGTCTTGCCAGTCTGTTGGTGTCACTCCGTCGGTTTCTCACGTTGTTTCGTTTCGAGAAGTGAGGACGACCTTGTTCGAGTTTCTTGATCGATGCTTGAACCGACAGAGGCATGCAATAGGTCGGCCTTTCCGTGGAGCTGATTAAGACAGGGTGGGATTGCAAATCCCCTCGTTGCTTCATTTGATTGTCTGGATTCAGATTAGAATAAAAATAAAAAGAAATAGGCGATTTTGCCTTCGCCCACTGTGAGACAGCCCGGAAGAGAATGGGAAAGCAGAAGTGGGCATCGCGAGACGACTCATTTTTTATAGGAAAGCCAAGCATTTTCCACCATCAAAGTGGGAGACTTGGTTAACAGGTTTTTTGTTTATATTATATAAAAATGCATTTTCCATATAAAAAATAGTTTTCTTGTCTCGTTTAAAGAAACAAATTAAAGTGATAATATTCAAATGATTAAATATATATATGAAGAACTCAGTTTTAACTTTTAAAATAGTGTAGATTATTCTCCGACCAAAGAAAATCGACCGAAAATTATTTATTTATTTTTTTCACTTTAGCCTTGACTCATGTGATCTTAAAATTGATTTTGTAATGTTTTAGGTGCATGCACATCCTCATCGACAACATTTGGATCAATGGGGTACCAATTCATTATACTTATCTTGATCTTTTCTTTTCTTCATCTGTTTTATGCATAGTCAATATTACTGGTTTTAATTTTATATCACCTAAGAGTTCTTCTAGAGTCATTTGATTTGAGCCAAAGGAATGAAAAGCCTTTTCGTTGCCCAATGATTTTGTTATTAGTTGCAAAGCTAGCGTTTCAAGTGTTTTTTCATGTTTAAATTTTAGATTTATATAATGACATTTACAATTTCCTTTTAATAAGTGATAATATTTTTGTACTTGTAATTATTTAAATTTTGGTATCTTATTTATTTTTTCTTTCTTCATATTCAAGAAAGTTGATTCTATGGCCATCTCATGATTTTTTTTCTCTCAATTTGAGTCTTCAACCGGGAAATATAGAAATAAGGGGAAAAAGAAAAAGAAGAAGAAAACATTGAGTCAAAATTGAAACTGGTTGGGCCCGTTTGGTTCAGCTTCGAAAAAATGACTTTAGAAAAATGCAAATACCTTTGGGATGAAGGAATTTTCCAAAATACTATAGCATTTGGTAAATTATAACTTTAAATAACATTGAAAAATAACTTTAGCTTAAATGCCGTTTGCTAAAATCCACATTAATAAAAGGCTTTTGCTATTTTATTTTTTTTAGTTTGAAGATTAAATCTAGTGTCAGACAACCACTAGCAGCCACTAGACAGCCTCTTATAAGGTTGAGAGATCTTACGTGAGGTGGCCTAAGGTCATGTGACCTCAAGCGTCGCTTGGGTTGCGCGACCTAAGCAGTGGTCACCAAGGAGGTGCGACCCCCAAGCGACAGTGGTCGCCTAGAAGCCTGACTCTTAGGTAGTGGATTAGGTAAGATAACAGTCGTGAATGAGCGGGGAAGAAGATGAACAATGATGGATGAATAGTAGACTTGCATTTTAAAATGCTGAAAGCTAGGGGTGTCAAAAACCGAACCGAAATATAAAACCGAACCGAACTGAACCGAAATTTCGTATGTTTTCGGTTCGGTTCGGTTTCGGTTCGGTTAACCGAAAAATAACAGTTAACATTTTCGATTCGGTTCAGTTTTCGGTTCGGTTCGATTAACCAAACCGAATTGAAATTCTTAATAAAAATTGAATAATCTTTCTTATTTATTATCTCTTCTTTATTTAAATTCCAATAAACAAAGTAAAAATAGGAAAACCGAAAAACCGTCCCGAACTGAACCGAACCGAACCGCATTTTCGGTTCGGTTCAGGACGGTTTCGGTTTTTTTAAAAAACCGAACCGAATCGAACCATTTACACCCCTACTGAAAGTCCAAAGTTGGACTTTTAGCATTCGAAATGTTAGCATTTTGTCGAGGAAGTCTCAAAAACATTTGCCAAATGCTTTAAATTTGGCCTTTGACCGTCCTAATGTCGTTCTGCAGAGGACGGTGAGGCTGGCCGCGTCCTTTTCGGTAAGATGCGATTGCTACTTTGACTAGATTACTGTTGGCTTCCATTCTGGTCATGGCTGTGGGCTTTTCTTTTCGAGGAGTTACCGAAAATTTTAAACTATATCATGATATATTTATTTCTATTCTTTTCTGAAACCAAAAATTACAAGTTTTTTCAAGTGACACATTTATTCTTCATCAAAAGACCCTTAAAAATCTACTTATATTGATGCCAGAAAGCAAACAATGTCGGCATGACAACCACGTGATTTAAGTAAAATAAAAACCACATTGTTTGACTGAAAAATCATCAAACAAAACCTTAATGGATAGTAAATATATAACATAAAAAACTTCGGGTATATGTGTCACGGTGAATATAGTTTGGGTTTTTTATATCACAAAAAAAATTGAGTAAATATTAGGGATGGGCAAGACAAACTGTCCAAATTGGGAACCTTCTAAATTGAATCAGATTGACCGATTAGGTCCAATTCTTGTGAGTGTCAGTATGATTCTTGGTTCCTGAATATGGAACCAATGTCCAAATGGTCCGATTCTTGATTCGAAGAGAAAATTAGACCGGACTAACTACATTTTTTTTATATTATTTCTTCAAAAAATTAGTAAAATGTAAACTACATACTACCTTGCTCAATGATACTATGAATTACGATATGATTCTTTATTCATTGTCGCTTTCGTCAATATCTTAAGATTTATCATTCTCTTTCATTATGCATGGCTATTCTTCAGTGGGGAAAAAAAAGTGATCGATTCCATTGGTTCGGACCAGATTAGGAACCGATCACTCCTAGTAAATATATCAAAGTGGGTGTAGTTTGGAATTTTTTGTCTTTTCCTTTTTTGGGAATGAATATGATTGACCAAATAGATGTGTCTTGTCTTGCCACACATCCAACCAATGAGCGGGCCTATCTTGTTTTTTAATCTCATGCCTAACAAGAAAATGGGGGCAATTTGGATAGACGGGTCAGGCTTCTCGATGTCAAACACATAGTCCGATGGGAGGGATTAAGAGGGAAAGAAATGATTCTAAAATCACAATCTCCTCAGAACCGAGAGAATGCATCGGGAGGGATTATTAAAGTTTTTCGTGTATATTTTAAATCCCTTTTGATCTCTTCAAATGTTTGTGCATTATATAAACAAATTCCCCCTCCTTCGCTAATGACATTTTTTTTTTATATCTTATTTCTATACATGCGTTTTTTTCGTTGCTCTTCTCCCTGTTTGCATCCCAACAACTTTCTAACTCAATCCTTTCAAATCCTTTTTTTTTTCTTTTTTGGTTATTGAAATCCATTATTTTCCTTTATATTCTTAACACATTTATGTGCTGATTGTCGAACCCGTAATTATGTCGGATAGAGAGAGATTCTGCAAGTCTATTACATCAGTGGATCTTGCTTTACTTCGTCCGGTAAGAATACATTTTATTGTGAGATGGGATGCTATAAATCCATCACGTTATTGGACCAGACTTCGATTAATATAAGTAAATAATGTCTCATCAGTTGCCGTCTAGATCACCACAAACTTGAAGCTGCAACATCAGGTTGAAAATTGAAGGAAATTAGAATTAGACTGCAATAAATTAGATCCGCTAATCTGCAGAAGTCTTGACTTCTTCTTTTTTTTTTAATCAGTGCAAGAAGAGAGGAAGAGAACCAAATCTTTGATACGTTGGAAAACAAATATCAGTTTGACCATTTGTTGACATGAAAAAGACTTTTTTGCCTCACCAGTGCAAACCGTCTCTTCATGCAGAATGATCTAACCAATATAAATTGAATAAAAAGGCGCTGGACTTGACTGAAATATATCAATTTATAGCTGTATATATGCTATTTAAAAAGTCAATCCACTTATTCCCTTGGACAAAGAGAGCTTAGCTAGATTTCCCATTGCTTCACGCTCTTATACTTTATTGAAAAACAAAGAAAATATTGCTCAAATAACTAAGTCCATTGTGATCTTAACTATGGTGGATTGCATATCCTTAAAAGAGTTATGTTCTATTTTAGATGAACATGTAGCGTAAATTTGATCTAAACACACCGGGACTTTTCCCCCGCCGCAGGGGGGGGGGGGGGGGGTGGCTTTGGGGTTTGAAAAGCGCACAGGGACTGATTAGATGTTGTTCCAAAGAAGATGGTTCGATTGAGTATACCGTATGTAGCTAGGGTCAGGGCTAAACTTGGTAAATAGAATGTATACTAGAAAACTTCCAATGCATGATTGAGGAAAATTGTCCAAAAAAATTAAAATTATTGTACTTTTATTAATTCAATTCTAAATATTTAATTTTGCCAATTAAATCTGAAATATTTTCACATTTTACAATTAAATCTATTCAACTAGTGTTGGGTAAAAATTGATAACGTAGATGTCGGACATCCTACGAGTCACAACCGGCACTAAGTAGACAATTTTTAATTTGTTTTCTTTTTCTTTCTTCTCTTTCCTTCTTTTCTTTTTCTTTTTTTCCCTTTTATCTTCTTTAATTTTTTAATTTTTCTTTTTCCTTTTTCCCTCCGTCATGGCTGGCAGAGGAAAAAGGAAAAGAGAAAGAAGAAAAATAAAGAGTAGAAAATAAAATTAAATAAAAATAAAAAATACCAAAATATTATTAAAATTGTCCACATCAACGCATACTATATTACGTAGGATGATCGGTGTTCACACTAGTGATTTTCGGCTAAAATTGGACGAATTGACTCAATTGGTAGAATGTGAAAAGTTTTGGGACATCACTTTAAAAAGTTTAGAATTGAATTTTGATAGGTTTAGGATATCTTAGACAATTCTCGCGTGATTGATGCTATGTAACACAAAAATCATAAATGCACCTGCTTGAGATAGAACCCACTTGTCATCCTGAGCAACATGCCATGCAAAGTAACCTTTAAGTCCTCTTCCCTTGGCATACACAATCTTGGTAGGGATGGTTTGCGTATCATCATAGCTAAACCATGTCGTCCCAGAATAGCAATAGACAGACACAACCGAGGAGTTGTACACCGGGGTCAAGCTGTTTTGGGATATGTATGTTGTGATTTGATTGTACATGTCATCCTGTCGGAGGACATCGCCGGCCCAGAGCAGGGCGCAAAATAGCCATGGTTGTTGACATCCACAAGAGCAAATGCGCGGCCGAAGAATGGGATGCCTAGCACAATCTTCTCTGCCGGCATGCCAGCTTGAATCCACGCGCTCACCCCGTCGTATCCACTTGAGCCATTCCCTTAATAAGAGGACTGATTATTTCAAATACAACACGTATCGAAAAAAATTATGAGTTTAATGAGGACAAATAGAGGATTTTAAATAAAGAACAAGATTCATGTCAATTACTTGTGGAATAAAGCTTTATGCTTGGAATAGGAAATGATGTAATTCTCTTGACGTTGAGGTAACAGTATTCCGGATCATGATACAAAAAATTAAGAAAACTTCATGGTACCTCAGAATAGTCAAAGTTTATATATCCCAGAAATGTCAAAGTTGCCACCCGGCCCACCCCTACCTGGATTGTAGAGAGCAGCAAGGGGTCGTGTGGTTTTGGACCAAAGAGGTCCAAAGAAATCATAGGCCATCACATTGATCCAATCCAAGCTCTTCGCCACCGCGGCCACAGGATAATCCGTGGGCCGTGGGCGACCAGTAGTGCGGCGAGTAATAGACTGCCGCCGACAAATTCAAAGAGTCCTTGCCCGAGCTGGCTGCCTCAGCAGCCACCGCAGCCCGCCATTCCTGGAGGAGCAACCCCAATCAAGATCGTGGCCATGGAAGGCGTAGAACCGAGCTAGGGCAATGGAGGAATCGATGAAAATCTTCCGGGAGCTCGACTGGCTTGTCATGGAAGCAAAGTTGTCAGCAAAGTTTACTGAAAATTTTAAACTATATCATGATATATTTATTTCTATTCTTTTCTGAAACCAAAAATTTCAAGTTTTTTCAAGTGAGACATTTATTCTTCATCAAAATTCTATTGATAAAACCGTTAAAAATCTGTTTATATTGATACTAGAAAGCAAACAATGTCAACATGGCGCCCACACAATTTAAGTAAAATAAAATCCACATTGTTTGACTAAAAAATCATTAAACAAAACCTTAACAGATGGCAAATATGTCACATGAATACAAATTTAAGATTTTTTATGTTATAAAAAACTTCGGGTATATATGTCACGGTGAATATAATTTGAGATTTTTATAAGAAAATTTCCAGAAAAGGACCCCAAGTGCCATCAATTTCTCAAATAAGGACTCGAAGTTGACTTTATTTCAAATAATTGCCTGAAATAAATCTTGTTTCAAATAAGGGTCTAAATTTGTTATATATATATATTTCAAATAAGGGCCAAACTTTCCGACAATTAATGGCATTTTCGTAATTTACTATTTCTTCTTCTTCTTCTTCTTTTTTCTGATCATCTTCTTCTCCATCACTGATGGCCAACCAGCCATCGGCAAAGCACACACGGGGCTAGGCGAGGGTGGCCCTCGCCTGGGGCCAGCGGGGGTGGCCAACCCTTGCTCGCGACTAGCGAGAGTCGACCTCGCAACCTGCGAGAGCCGACCTCGCGAATGGCCGCGAGGCGGCCTCCTCAAGGTGAGAGATAGCCTTGCCTATCCCTCATCTGTGGTCAACGAGGGTGGCATTTGCCAGATTGGGCAAGATTCACCCTCACTCAGCCCTCTGTGGGCATCACCAGTGGCCAACCAACCACTGGTGATGATGAAGAAGATGAAACATAAGGAAAAAGAAAAAGAAAAGTGGCAAATGACAAAAATGCCCTGAATCAGTTAGAAAATTTAACTAGCCAGTGACCGATAAGGTCAAGCCCTCATTTGAAACAATCATGGCTTCAGGCCCTTATTTAAAATAAAATTAACTTTGAGCCATTATTTGAGAAACTGAGAGCACTTAAGGCCCTTTTTTGGAATTTTCCCATTTTTATATTACAAAAAGAAATCGAGTAAATATTAGGAATGAGCAAGACAGACCGCCCAAACCATAAACCTCCTAGACCAAATCAGATCGACTGGTTTGGTTTGGTCCGATTCTTGTTAGGCATGAGATTGAAAAAAGATAGGCTCGATCATTGGTTGAATGTGACAAGACAAGACCCATCTATTTGGTCAATCATATTCATTCCCAAAAAAGGAAAAGACACAAAAAATTCCAAACTACACCCATTGTGATATATTTATTAGGGATGATAAGCTTCTAGTTTGATTCAGTCTAATGGAATTGGTCACTTTTTTTATTTTCCCACTAAAGAGTGATCATACACAAAGAAAGAAAATGACAAATTTTAAAATATTGACAGAAGTGGCAATGAGTAAAGGGTTACATTGTAATTCGTAGTACCATTGAGCAGGGTAGTATGTAGTTTACATGTTGCTAATTTTTTAAAGAAATAATAAAAAAAGATATATATAGTCAGTCTAGTCTGATTTTTCTCTTGAAATCGAGAATCGGATCGCTTGAACACTGGTTCCACTTTTAAGAATTGAGACCTATACTAACACTCACAAGAATCGGACCAAACCAAACCAGTCGGTCTGATTTGGTTTAGGAGGTTCATGGTTTGGGCGGTCTGTCTTGCTCATTCCTAATATTTACCCAATTTCTTTTTGTAATATAAAAATGGAAAATTTCCAGAAAATGACCCCAAGTGCCTTCAATTTTTCAAATAAGGACTCGAAGTTGACTTTATTTCAAATAAGGGCTTGAAATGAATCTTGTTTCAAATAAGAGTCTAAATTTGTTATATATATTTCAAATAAGGGCCTGACTTTTCGACAATCGATGGCATTGTCGTAATTTACTATTTTTTCTTCTTCTTCTTTTTTTTCTGATCATCTTATTCTCCATCACCGATGGCCAACTAGCCATCAGCGAAGCACACATGGGGCTAGGCGAGGGTGGCCCTCGCCCGTCCCTTGCCTGGGGCCAGCGGGGGTGGCCAACCCTTGCTCGTGACTAGCGAGAGCCGACCTCGTGGATGGCCGCAAGGCGGCCTCCTCAAGGTGAGAGATAGCCTTGCCTATCCCTCATCTGTGGTCAACGAGGGTGGCCTTTGCCAGATTAGGCTAGATTCACCCTCACCCAGCCCTCTGTGGGTGTCGCCAATGGCCAGCCAACCACCGGTGATGATGAAGAAGATGAAATAGAAGGAAAAAGAAAAAGAAAAGTGGCAAATGACAAAAATGCCCTTAATCAGTTAGAAAATTTAACTAGCCGGTGACCGGTAAGGTCAGGCCCTCATTTGAAACAATCATGGCCATTTCAGGCCCTTATTTGAAATAAAGTCAACTTCGAGCCCTTATTTGAGAAACTGAGAGCACTTGAGGCTATTTTTTGGAATTTTTCCATTTTTATATTACAAAAAGAAATTGGGTAAATATTAGGAATGAGCAAGACAGACCGCCCAAACCATGAACCTCCTAAACCAAATCAGACCGACTGGTTTGGTTTGGTCCGATTCTTGTGAGTGTTAGTATAGGTCTCAATTCTTAAAAGTGGAACCAGTGTTCAAGCGATCCGATTCTCGATTTCAAGAGAAAAATCAGACTAGACTAACTATATATATCTTTTTTTATTATTTCTTTAAAAAATTAGCAACATGTAAACTACATACTACCCTGCTCAAAGGTACTACGAATTACAATGTAACCCTTTACTCATTGCCACTTCTGTCAATATTTTAAAATTTGTCATTTTCTTTCTTTGTGTATGATCACTCTTTAGTGGGAAAACAAAAAAAGTGACCGATTCCATTAGACTGAATCAAACTAGAAGCTTATCATCCCTAATAAATATATCACAATGGGTGTAGTTTGGAATTTTTTGTGTCTTTTCCTTTTTTGGGAATGAATATGATTGACCAAATAGATGGGTCTTGTCTTGTCACATTCAACCAATGATCGAGCCTATCTTTTTTCAATCTCATGCCTAACAAGAAAATTTACATGCTTAATTTTCAATAGGGGGCCAAGTTGAATAGATGGGTCAGGCTTCTCGATGTCAAACATATAGTCCGATGGGAGGGATTAAGAGGGAAAGAAATGATTCTAAAATCACAATCTCCTCGGAACCGAGAGAATGCATCGAGAGGGATTATTACAGTTTTTCGTGTATATTTTAAATCCCTTTTGATCTCTTCAAATGTTTGTGCATTATATAAACAAATTCCCCCTCCTTCGCTAATGACATTTTTTTTTTATAACTTATTTCTATATATGCGTTTTTTTCGTTGCTCTTCTCCCTATCCCAACAACCTTCTAACTCAATCCTTTCAAATCCTTTTTTTTTCTCTATTGGTTATTGAAATCCATTCTTTTCCTTTATATTCTTAACACATTTGTGTGCTGATTGTCGAACCTGTAATTATGTCGAATAGAGAGAGATTCTATAAGTCTATTACATCATTGGATCTTGCTTTTCTTCATCTGGTAAGAATACATTTTATTGTGAGATGGGATGCTATAAATCCATCACATTATTAGACCAAACTTCGATTAACATAAGCTGCAACATCAGGTTGAAAATTGAAGGAAATTAGAATTAGATTGCGATAAATTAGATCTACTAATATGCAAAAGTCTTGATTTTTCTCGAAGTGCTCTCATTTTCTCTTATAAGGGCCTAAAGTGGACCTTGTTTCATATAAGAGCATGAAGTGTTATCACTTTCTCAAATAATGACTTGAAATGGATTTTATTTCAAATAATGGCATAAAGTGGTTATACTTGTTTCAAATAAAAGCCTAAAGAGACTATGTCTATTTCAAAAAAAGGCTTAACTTTTCGACTGCTAATGGCATCTTTGTCATTTACCATTTTTTCTTTCCTTTTTTTTCTAGTTCTTCTTCTTTTTCTTGATCAATGGCCAGCCACCGACGATGCCCACAAAGGACTGAGTGAGGGTCACCCTCGCCCTCGCCCTCACGAAGGTCACCCCTCATGGCCATCCACAAGGTCGACCCTTGCCGACCCCAAGCGAGGCCAACCCTCACTAGATTTGGTGAGGGTTGATTGCTGGGCGAGGGCAACCTTCACCCATCGCCCTCACTCGACCCTCTACAAGTCGTGTACCGGCGATGAAAAAGAAGAAGAACTAGAAAAAAAAAAAAAAAGGAAAGCAAAAAAAAAAAGGAAAGCAAAAGAAAAGAAAAGAAAAGAAAAGAAAATTTGGATGAAAATACCCTTGATAGGTCGGAAAATTTAATTGATCGATGATCGGCGATGTTAGACCTTTATTTGAAATAACCACGGCAACCCCATGCCTTTATTTGAAAGAATCATGGTCACTTTAAATCTTTGTTTGAAACAATGTCCTGTATAGGTTTTTATTTAATAAAATAAAGATATGTTTAACATTTTTTAGAATTTTCCTATTTTATTATAAACGCCAACCCATTATCTGATGTAATAAATTTTATTGTATCCTGATTTTTATCAATCCAAAAGTGTTTTATCATGGACCGATCAAGCTCGAATGATCCATGCACGTTTTCCATGGCAGGGCGACACGAGCCTCCCTGATGTGTGATGACTCAGTGACGAGTATAGCGTTACGACAAAGCCCACAACACATAGGAAAATTGTCCAAAAAGTCCTATATCTATTGCACTTTTTAAACATTTCAATTTTATCAATTCAATCCTAAATATTTTCACTCTTTGCTAATTCATTCTTAAATCTTTGCACTTATTATCAATTCAGTCCTAAACATTTTGACTTCTTGTCAATTGAATCCATCTAACTAATTTTGATCGAAAATTACTAATATAGACCGTCGACACTAATGTGGCACTTTTTAAATAAAAGTTTAATAAAATTTTGTATTTTTAAATGATTTTTCTTCTTCTTTTTTACGTTTTTTCTCTCTCTCTCTTTTTCTGGTTTTTGAACCTAGGGCCAACAAGGGTCACCAGTGAGGGTTAGCAAGGTTGGCCAGTGAGGGTTGGCTAGTGACCTTGCCTACCTAAGGTCCAAAAACAAAAACAAACAAAAAAAAAAAAGAGAAAAAAAAGTAAAAAAGAAGAATAAAATCATTAAAAAAATTTCAAAATATTATTTAAAAAGTTTCACGCTAGCAATTTTTGATCAAATGAACTTAATTGGTAAAAGTGAAAATATTTAGGACTGAATTGATAATAAATAAAAATGTTTAAGAGTGAATTGACAAAATTGAAAGGTTTAGGACTGAAATAACAAAAGTGCAATACGTTTAGGACTTTTTGGACAAATTTCCCCATACACAATAGAAGCTCAAAACCTAAAGTATTGGGAGAAAGGTCCATACATTAATCTCTTGCTTACCCTTTGAAATACATGAAATAGTTTGCTGTTCAGAAAAAGAACGAGAGATGAGGTAAACTCACAAATTATTATAAAGTTAAAATTTCTAAAGAAATCTTCAGATGCACGTCTCAGTGCGCCCGCTCAAGCATTGTGCAACTTAATTATTGTCACTATAAGGAAAAAAAAAATTCTTAAATTGTAATGAGCATGGTGCTGTGGCTCTCTACATGTAAGCCCCACGCACCATCTTCATTGCAATACAGTATTTATTTACCCAACAATGTAAAGATAACTCTTTCATATGCAACTTATGAGTGAAGCTAAAATTCTCAGATTATGAAAATTAGACAAGAATCAAGTATCTGATGATTATACACAAATCAAAAGATCTCTTTTCAATATTCTGCAAATAAGACAATGTTGAGATGCCCGATAATAAACAAACATATCAAACCCGCATTTCTTTGTTTTTTTTTTTCGTTAATGGACAATTCAAAGGGCATAAATTGCATACAGTCAATGCAAACATAGTGGTCATGACTAAAATATGTTTATTGTCTCACTAATAATCTTTTAGCATACACTCACCGTCCTACCAGGTAAGTGGTAATCAGACTACCTCTTTTGCAAGAGCTAAGCTTCATGCATCGAGTAAGTAGAATATACAGGTTTGAGTCGATATGTTCATGGTCATGACTAAAATATGTTTATTGTCTCACTAATAATCTTTTAGCATACACTCACCGTCCTACCAGGTAAGTGGTAATCAGAATACCTCTTTTGCAAGAGCTAAGCTTCATGCATCGAGTAAGTAGAATATACAGGTTTGAGTCGATAAGTTGAACATCACTTCTCAGGAAGCAGTGCAAAACGCACGGGGTAACGACAAAACCCCAAGTTCGACCAAAGAACTACACTAACCAATGCAAACAGTAACCAAACATTGAAGAAAGGAGGGCGAAAAGAAGAGACGCCTGGATTTTCTGCATAAACCAATAGCCATCACTGGCTTGCGAAGCTGAAAAGTAATAGACAGCTTCTCCTCAAAGCAGCCGATGCCTTCTCATGTGTCCATCTCTTTTTCAGCCTCTCACCTTTAAGGGAGGAATAGTTCATTTGGAGATCTCTCTTGGAAATTGGAATTGCAGAACGGAGAACTTTTAGTAGGTTCGGTGATTAGACTATTTTTCTCTACACAATGGGTAGGAAGATGCGTATCATTTAAACCGTTTTTTATTGAAACGATGCCATTCTTTTGTATAATAAAAAGGAAAAGGCATTTTCAATCCTTTCGAAAGAGCGACTCTTCGCTAATGAACCTCGTCAAGATGAGTTTGTCCTAGGCCGAATCGAAAGGAGTTCCGGACCTGATTCTGGACTTGTTTTGACCCCTATTAAAGGAAATGGATAGCGTGCAAGAAACTACAGAACGATTCATGAGAGAACTTTTCCAATGATCGAGCATCAATAGAGATTAGAATGACACCTACATTCATCATAGGAGGTCTCCATTGGGCTTGACCTTGAAGCAGTTGTTGTAGACATGAAGGCAAGTTTGCTCCGCCTCAAAAAACATTTGTCAAATTGATAGATTTGGTCAAATTTGGATTGAGTCGAAAATAGTCACAACTCGAATTAACATATCTAACCCGATTTGATCAATTTCCATCAAATACAAATCTAATTCCCCATAGTTGACTTGACCTATATTAATAAAACACTTCTATATATAATCAAATTTAGGAAAACTCAAATCCAAACTAAGATAAGAGCACAGGGTAGGTAAGCAAGTGTGAGATTGAATAAAGAGAGAGTCATAAATGTGAATTGGATCTAAACAATTATGAACTCATTTAATATCCATATTATTTTAGGCTTTTAGCCTTCTAAACCCATTTATGATATATTTATTTAACAACCCGACCCATCAATTATGGGTAATGAATTGAGTTTATCTCCCATTTTGATATGTCTATTTCCCACATTACTTAGATGTAATGGCAAATAATTCTCAACACTTTAGGTTCTCGTTTAACATAATTGGTTAGTGTCATGAACAGGATGATATGATAAAAATTGCATCTCACGTTATTGATTTGCTTAAGCTGATTAGACACGAATTGACACGTCTAAAATTGTTTATGATAAGACAAAATTGTATGTTACACGAGTTGACCTACTTAACCCGTTTAGGCATGAATCAACACATTTAAATTAACATAAAGTACGAGTTACTATGTACAATTGTACTTTCCATGCTTCATGAATATAGGGTAATGTACCATATCATCCTAACTTCAAACACGATTATATGTTTGCTTATTGCATCAGCCATGTCATATCACAGGACATGTTTTATAACTCTTGTTATGTTCGCATTGAGACAATTCAATATATTTAGGGAGCTATCACGTATTCATCATTGAGGCAATTGAACATATTTATTAAAAGCAATTGAACATGATTTTCCTCGAGTCATTCCCTTTACGACACTAATCATTTCTTGCAGTTTCTCGCACAATAACAC
>MU090877.1:0-18410 GCA_014858505.1 Corymbia citriodora subsp. variegata
ATTCCCGAGTGGAAGTGGGAACATATTATCATAGATTTTGTGATGGGACTGCCAAGGAGTCAGCAAGGTAATGACTCGATTTGGGTAGTATGCAGAGTTGTACGTACATCAGATTGTGCGCATACATGGAGTTCCAATGACAATCACATCTGACCGTGATCCTAAGTTTGTGGCAACTTTCTAGAAAAGTTTGCAGTCGGCCTTGGGATGAAATTGCAGTATAGTATGGCGTACCATCCGCAGATGGACGATCAATTAGAAAGGATTTGAAGAAGTACTCGAAAGCCTTTAGTGCGAGAAATGACATTTGGTTTGCACTAATTTTCATGTGATTGAGGTGAATTCTTGGTATGGTTATTAAATGGATGTGAAAGGAATATTGAAAGAAAAATCGGTGGTTTGTGGAATTCGGATGGTGGTTCGATGGAAATTCAGTGAATCAGATTTTAAGAGTCAATAAGTGACCCCGTGGAAACAAACTCATGGGTTGACGAGCTGGAGAAAGTTTTGCACTTTGAGGTTCTCAGACGAGGTTAAAACCGTGAGGCTTGGTATGGGACAGGCCAAAGCGGATAATACCTCTAGTGCATGTCTAAAAGGGACTAGTAGTGGTGCAATTCAAGGATGCCCATAACGACTGATCCAATGAGGGTGAGGAATGGCCGCCGGGGCCAGAGTGCCTGAGCAAAAAGCGACTCCTAGCAGGCTTCTAGGATGTCGAAAGGGGCAGAAATGAACTGAACTGCGCACTGTGCAAAAAGAGAGTACTTGTGGAATAAGATTTTATCGAAATGGTATAGCCGCAATGTGATCAAGTTTGTGGAACTCCAGTTTATAGAACGAGGTCAAAGAACGTGGGATCGCTGGTTCAAAACTTGGTTTAGCAGTTATTGAATGCAGTTCAGATCATCAGAGACGGACTAAAGACAGCTCAGAGTCGTTAGAAGAGTTATACAGATAAGCGCCGTAGATCGTTGGAGTTTAAGGTGGGCAATCATGTGTTTCAGAACCACTCTGCAAGAACGGAAGGTCCTCCTCGATTTCTCACAAATTCAAAGCGAGGTTGAGACTTGGAGTGATAAGGTGCGTGGGATTTTTGGGATAGTGAGATAGGGATGGCTTTTATATTATGTGCCTGTGATTGCTTTTGTGGCCTTGTGTGGCTTTGCGTGGTGGCGGGTTGCTCATAGTCTAGAGTGATGAGCAATCATGAGCAGAGAGAGCCCTTAGATGTAGGGCAGCGTTTGGTCAGACCAGTGCTAGAGGTAGCGTGCAGGCAGATCCTAGGTTAGATGGGATCCTGTTGGCGCTAGAGACCTTAGTAGGACAGCAAGCTGAGTGCTTCTGTTGTGGTCCTTGTGATTTTCCCCTAGTGAGAGGAGAGGTCTGTGAGAGACCGATACCTAGGCTGGTAGAGCAGTTCCTGAGATTGAAGCTACCGAGGTAAGTGGTGTGGGCGACCCTGAAGCTGTGACCCTTTGGATCAACAATCAATCAATCAATCAATTAGGGATAGAGGGATGAATAACAAGAACAACCATCACTACTCATTTACACAATTTACTGGATTAACCAACGGATGATCGTCTTTTGAATTACAAACCCGATAAAAGGGGCCGATCCATCCTCTAAGCCAGGCCAAAAAGAAACTAGGCTAATCCAGCTATACAGAATGAACCCTCGGGTTCAACACCACGGTCACTCGGACCCATTAGACTTGACTCCATCAAGTCGATCACTGGAGAAGCGGGGGCAGGATTCTCCACTGCGGGTGCACCATTCTAGGGGCCTGAAAAATGTTAACCACGACGGGTTGAGATAAAATCTCAGCGAGTTCTTCCCCTAAGCCCCGGTTAGTACACCAACTCAACCCGGGGTATCTCTCCAGAACCACCCCTCACTCAATCCGACCACAAACACCCAACAATCAGCAATCAAACCACAGACAGGTTCAACCAACAAACAATTAATCGGTTCGCATGCAACCTTACCCGGCATGCCATACCCTGCACGTAAAACCTCATACAATACAAGCAATGCAACCAACAATCAAAAGTCGGTTCGCATGCAACCTTACCCGGTATGCCATACCCTGCACGTTATAAGTCAGCATAATACACGCAATGCACATGGCCATTAGATGATGCAGTTCATCAATCACATGCGAGTCGCACCACAAGCGATCTCACCTGGCCATTGCTACACCCTGCACGTTATAAAATCATGCGTGCGTGCCATAAATCATGATGTGATCACCTCATGCATAATCGGAACCAATGATGTCATGTTTCTCATGCACTCTTGCATCCACACGCGTTCCAATTATTACTGCCTCACAGGGCTACAACTTGGCCGAGGTGCAACGGCGCTACGGCGCCCTTCCTCCGCAGAGGCGCAACCGTGCCCTTCCGTGCAGGCCGAGGCGCTATGGTGCTACGGCGCCCTTCCTCCGCAGAGGCGCAACCGTGCCCTTCCGTGCCCTCCGAGGCGCAATGGCGCTATGGCGCCCTTCCTCCGCAGAGGCGCAACCGTGCCCTTCCGTGCCTCCCTTTCCATAATCTCCGATAAATCGGGTTCAACTTAGTGTTCAACTTAGTGATCACGCAAGCATACCATCACAATCCACTTATTATCTTTGAGCATTAGCCAATGCACACTTGCTTGCATAAAAAACCTCAAATCATTTCTCACAAAAACGGTCCATTTTCGATGTCCCTCGGACGAACAATTTTCCCCACCTTTCTCATAAAAGCGGTCCATTTCCAGTGTCCCTTGGACAAATCACTTTCTTTCTCATAAAGGCGGTCCATTTCCGGTGTCTCTCGGACAAACCATTTTTCCCTTTTTGTGAAATTCACGCGATTCATGCGAATGTTCATGCCACGACACATCAATTTCACTTCATATGATCAAGACACATGAAATTATGCACAATTTCACTTCCGTATGAACAGTGCCGTGAACAGTATCATGAACAGTAATCCGTGAACAGTAATCAATGAACAGTAATTTCCGAAATTCAATTAATAATAAATTAAATTCAGAAATTAAACAAAACACTGATTAAACACAAATTAATCAATCAATTAAGCTAAACAAGCTTAATTATCACATAATCCACAAATAAGCACAATTAAGCATAATCAAGCATAATTAAGCAAGATTAAGCTAATCTAATCTTAACCACATATTTTACCACCTATCTTAGGGCTAATACAACTTAATTAACCCTCCTAAACCATCATTAACACTAATTAACCCAACCCTAAGCAAGTTTAGGCACTAAATAGGGATTAGGGGCTAAACTCACCCGTTAAGCGGGCCGGCGACACCGGCGCGGCGGCGGCGACGAACCCGACACCCGGGGACTTCTCCCACGACACTCCAAGGCGTTCCCGAGACGGAAATCACAGCAAAAGCTTCTGCTCACACCCCCAACTTCAGAAAACAGCACTGTAGGAGGAGGACAGGGGCTGACCGGAGTTGAACGGGCTGCCCGGAGCTCCGGCGAGCAGCGGGCCAGCGACCAACGGCACCTGGGGTCGAGGGGGAACCACTTGTGGCTGGGATGGGTGGTGGTTTGGCCGGAAATGGAGAGAAATGGAAGAAAAGGCGGAGCTGTGCAGAGGGCGACGCTACAGTAGGCGGTCCAGAAACAACCGACTTCCGGCCGCCGTACGGATCGGACGGCAGCTCCGATCGACGAACGGCTGCGCCATCCGTACGGATTCTCTCTCCCAAGCGTAACGGTGGGTGGCACGCCCCGAGATTCCACCGGGAAGGCAACGGAAAACTCCAATTTCGGCAAGAGGTCAGAAACTGAAACTGCAGAAATGCAAGGAGAAGCGAGGGGAAAAAGGGCTGCGAATTTTGGAGAAGATGAAGGGGAGAGAGAGAGAGAGAGAGAGCTGGTCTTCAAGCCTCATTAATGCCATTAAATGGCTTGCTTTAACCCCCAACCAAATGACATCATTTTCTCTTTCTTCCTTTTGACTTTTCTTCAAAATATCCAAGGGCATTTTGGTCATTTCCACCTTGCACATTTCCCAATCTGTCCTTGGGCTAAAAATGAAAGGCGGGCCTAGGAAACGGGCCAGAAAATGAATAGGAATGGGCTCGGGAATTTATTGGGCTCGAAACGGCTCAAGGTTAGACAACGGTCTCGGGAGGGTAAAGGGTCAGTTTGGCCCAACGGGCTCACTTGCTTGCCTCGAGCCTTCCATGGCGGCTGTCCCACCTTGGGCGTGAGGCCCACACTGATCTTGCCCGGCCCACGTCCTCCTAGGCTAATTTCCTCGGTCCGAAGATCCCTTTTTCCAATTACTCGGCTCATCCGACACTGTCGATTGACTACGAAGCATCGTCCAAAAGTCCGTTCCGGACGTTCCCGAAAATTCGAAGTCCAATATTGGATTCTCATGCCTTGTCAATTTCGCCCGAATGCCATTTTGGTACTACTCAGACTGACAGGCGGCTTCGAGGATTCACGCGAAACCGACTCGTGCCAATTCACGTTCAAGACTTCTCGACACATGGACGTCCTTGACTACATGAAATTGCGAATGATTGATTCTTATTTCTAAGTACACGATTATCAAGGATCGACATAGGGCCATTCACGGGTTCGATAATAGTAGACGGAATCACCCGTCATCCCATTATTTCTGTCCGCAAATCGACTTCTAGTCGTCCCTGAAATCGGCCTGCCTGACTACAGGATCGTCCTTACGCAAGTCTCACGGTCGAGTCATTTTCCCAGGTCAAGTTCTTTAGTCGCACGAGTTCTGTCCTCATTAGCCTTTCCCCTCAAGGTCAGTATCTCAGGAGTGATCGTTGGTTGACCCTGTTTGCTGTTTGATTGTTGATTGCTTGTTGTTTGTGGTTGGGTTGAGTGAGGGGTGGTTCTGGAGAGATACCCCGGGTTAAGTTGGGCTCGCTCGGGGACAACGACAGGCGACAACCGGCGGCCGTTTTCCAACAAAACAGCTTCCGATGAAGCTGTTTTGTGCTGAACAGCGGCTGGCGATGCTAGACAGCGGCTGGCTGTGTCCCGAACAACGGCCAGCAGCAACGGCAGCAACTTCCAGCGGCAGAAACAGCAAGAAACAGCAGCGAACAGCAGCAAACAGCAAGCAGAAACAGCAGGAACAGCAGCAGACTCGGACAGAGGAGGAGGGGGAGCGGTGCAGCTAGCTCGCAGGGCCGGCGGACGACGAGACCGGCGGACCGGCGGCGAGCTGGCAGAGGCGGAGCTGCGGCGGTGATGGCTGGTGGTTGCCAACAGCGGCGGCAGCAACAGCAAGCCAGCGTTGGCCAGCAAGAAGAAGAAGAAAGGAAGAAGAAGAAGCTGCTGGGAAGGGGTCGAACGTGCTGCGCAAGCTGCGCGGAAGAGAGAGAGAGAGAGAGAGAGAGAGAGAGAGAGAGAGAGAGAGAGAGAGAGAGAGAGAGAGAGAGAGAGAGAGAGAGAGAGAGAGAAAGAGGGGACACACCCACATGGGTTGTCAGCAAGTGGGTAAAAGAAGAGAGAGAGAGAGAGAGAAAGAGGGGACACACCCACATGGGTTGTCAGCAAGTGGGTAAAAGAAGAGAGAGAAAGAGAGAAGACTAGTCAAAAGGTGGGGAAAGGATGGGGGCAAGGGGGATTGTCGACCAAGAGAAGAAACGTGAGGGGGAAGAGAAAGAAAAGGGGGAGAGAGAAAGGGAAACGTGCGGACGAAGTTGGGGTGAGAAAAGGAGAAAAAGACAAGAAAGGAGAACAAGATAAAATCTAAACAAATATCTAGAAAAGGGGCAATTTGGTCTTTTTACCCCTGAAGCAAAAATTCTCAAATATTTGGCTCCAAAACTCGGCCCGTTGAATCCTTTTCCAATAATTCGGGCTCACCAATAAATCTGGGAATCAATGAGACAATATCCAATATTTAGTCTTGACATCCTTAAAAATTCGATACCCGATACCGGATTGAAATTCGTGGTTAACATCGATCAATTGCGACTTTAGTATAACCTAACTTTCGGGCGGCATTTAGGGGCTCTCGCACATTTGACCCGTGGTTGATAGCTTTTCAATCCACGATCGTGCATTCAAATCAGGGCGATCCTCGGTTGTCATATAATCACGAGAGGTTAATTGCTCACATTGAGTACAGGGCCAAAAGGAAATCGGTTTAACGTCGTTCGCAATTAATATCGAAGTCGTGCGGAATCACCCGCAATCCGACCTCGTATTTTTGCCGACTCGATTTATTTCCGTTCGCTAATTGGCCTGCAACAATGTAGTATTATTCCTCTTTGATCCTTATGGTCGAGCGGTCTATCCCTGATTAAATTCACTAGTCGTACGCGTACCGATCCTTAATTGCCTTGCCGAATAGTTAGTTAACTCATGAGGGGCCAACTCAGAGTAAACGTAACTAACAGTGCATTGATAAAATAACCATTTCATCTATCTTTTTAGCGCAGCGGAAGCGTACGTGAAAGGCCTATTTCAGGGGCAGAGGTACTCCCTCTATCAGCCTATCATATATTGTCCGCTTTGGGCCGAGGCCCACACGGTTTTGTTCTTGTGGGTACTCCCCACAAAAGGCCTATTTAAGGGGCAGAGGTACTCCCTCTATCAGCCTGTCATATATTGTCCGCTTTGGTGGCCCAGGGTACTCCCCTCTCCCACCCTCACGACTTTGTTTTCAGCGCAGCGGAAGCGTACATGAAAGGCCTATTTGCGGGATATTACAGATGTTTCATGGAGAAGTTTCTTTGCGATAGCCATGCCATTGACGAGGTTGTTAAAGAAAGATGAGAGGTTTGATTGGACGGACAAGTGCGAGCGTAGTTTCCAAGAGCTCAAGAGTAAATTGACTACCGCACCTGTTCTGACAATACCGTTTGGTCCTAGTGGGTACGAGATCTATAGTGACGCGTCGTATGAAGGACTAGACTGCGTGTTAATGCAACATAGCAAAGTGGTTGCATACGCATCCCGACAGTTAAGACTTCACGAGCTTAACTATTCGATGCATGATTTGGAATTAGCGGTGATCATCCTTGCCTCATGTTCAACAATGATGGATGGAACTTCTTAAGAATTGTGATTGTGAAATTTTGTATCATCCGGGGAAAGCAAATAAGGTGGCAGATGCGCTTAGTCGAAAGTCGACAATTGC
This sequence comes from Corymbia citriodora subsp. variegata, assembly GCA_014858505.1. Classification (NCBI taxonomy): domain Eukaryota; kingdom Viridiplantae; phylum Streptophyta; class Magnoliopsida; order Myrtales; family Myrtaceae; genus Corymbia; species Corymbia citriodora. The sequence goes on from MU090877.1 coordinate 7,164, forward strand.
ACAAATGAAGGTACGAGAATGGATTCTCTTGGAGGGAGTCGAGGACTCAGATTTTAAAATTGAGGTTGGCCATCTTGCTAGTCTAGTGGCCACTCTCAAGGTGGAACCTGAGATGCAAAGCAAGACTAAGAGTGCCCAAGCGATGGATTCTGAAATTCTTAAGATCCTACAGATGGATCAGGCAAAGAGAAAAACAGACTTTCAAGTGTTTGAGGATGATTGTGCGTTCCGAAAGATGTAGAACTTATAGAAGCAGTCTTGTCGGAAGCTCATCATTGTTGAGATTCCCGAGTGGAAGTGGGAACACATTATGATGGATTTATGATGGGATTGCCAAGGAGTCAGCAAGGCAATGACTCAATTTGGGTAGTAGTTGACAGATTGATGAAGTCAGCTTAATTCATTGCGGTAAGAAAAGATTTTACATTGGATAGGTATGCAGAGTTGTACGTACATCAGATTGTGCGCATACATGGAGTTCCAATGACGATCACATCTAACCGTGATCCTAAGTTTGTGACAACTTTCTGGAAAAGTTTGCAGTCGGCCTTAGGGACGAAATTGCAGTATAGTAAGGCGTACCATTTGTAGACGAACGATCAATTAGAAAGGATTTGAAGAAGTATTCGAAAGCCTTTAGTGCGATAAATGACATTTGGTTTGCACTAATTTTCATGTGGTTGAGGCGAATCCTTGGTTTGGTTATTAAATGGACGTGAAAGGAATATTGAAAGAAAATTCGATTGTTTGTGGAATTCGAATAGTGGTTCGATGGAAATTTAGTGAATCAGATTTCAAGTATCGATAAGTGACCCCATGGAAACGAGCTCATGGATTGACGAGCTGGAAAAAAAAAAAAAAGGGGTTTTGCACTTTGACGTGCTCGGACGAGGTTAAAATCGTGAGGCTTGGTATAGAACGAGGTCAAAGAACGTGGGATCGCTGGTTCAAAACTTGGTTTAGCAGTTATTGAATGTAGTTCAGATTATCAGAGATAGACTAAAGACAGCTCAAAGTCGTCAGAAGAGTTATACAGATAAGCGTCGTAAATCGTTGGAGTTTAAGGTGGGCAATCATGTGTTTCTGAAAGTATCGCCGATGAGGGGTACTTCCAGATTTGGCAAGAAAGGAAAGTTAAGTACGAGGTACATGTTTTAGCGTATCGTCTTGCGTTGCCACCGAAACTTGCTCAAGTACATGATGTTTTCCACGTGTCCATGTTGAGAAAGTATGAATCGGACCCGAATCATATGTTGAATTTTGAGAAAACTGGACGTAGACGACAAAGTGTCGTACGTGGAGAGGCCGACATGAATAGAGGACTATAAAGAGCAAGTACTCTGAAATAAGACTATTACCTTGGTTAAGGTGATCGGGCAACATCACGGAACAGAGAGAGCTGTGTGGGGAAAGTTAGGAAGTGATGAAGCATCAACACCCCCATCTTTTGAGGATTCGTTTGTGATTGCAAATTTCAAGGACGAAATTTTTGTAAGGGGGGAAGAATTGTGACGTCCTGAAATTCGAGCCCTTTTAGGGATGAGTGAACGTGAATTTCGCCAATGCATTGTTGGTTGATTCCGCTCAGACCCAATCATTTCCGAGATATTGACCTTGAGGGGAAAGACTACTGAGGACAGAACTCGTGCAACTAAAGAACTCGACCTGGGAAAACGACTCGACCATGAGACTTGCGTAAGGACGATCCTGTAGTCATGTAGGCCGATTTTAAGGACGAGTAGAAGTCGATTCGCGAATAGAAATAATGGGATGACGGGTGATTCCGTCTACTATTATCGAACCCGTGAACGACCCTATGTCAATCCTTGATAATCGTGTACTTTGAAATAAGAATCTATCCTTCGCAATTTCATGTCGTCAAAGACGTCTATGTGTCGAGAAGTCTTGAACGTGGTTTGGCACGAGTCGGTTACGTGTGAATCCTCGAAGCCGCCTGTCAGTCTGAATTATACCAAAATGACATTTGGGCAAAATTGACAAGGCATGAGAATCCAAGATTGGATTTCGAATTTTCGGGAAATGTCCGGGACGGACTTTTGGACAATGCTTCCTTAACAGTCGACAGTGTCGGTTGAGCTGAGTTTTTGGGAAAGGGATTTTTGGACCGAGGAAATGAGCCTACGAGGATATGGGCCGAGTACGAACAGTGTGGGCCTCACGCCCAAGGTGGGACGACCATCGTGGAAGGCCCGAGGCAAGCAAGTGAGCCCGTTGGGCCAAACCGACCCTTAACCTTCCAAGCCAGTTGTCTAACCTTAAGCCAATTCGAGCCCAACAAATTCCCGAGCCCGTTCCTATTCATTTTCCGGCCCATTTCCTAGGCCCGTCCTCCATTTTCAGCCCAAGGACAGATTGGGAAATGTGCAAGGTGGAAATGACCAAAATGCCCTTAGATATTTTGAAGAAAAGTCAAAAGGAAGAGAGAGAAGATGAGGTCATTTTCTTGACAAGTTGGGCCAAGCATTAATTGGCCTTGAAGAGGCTTATCCTTCAGTCTTCACTTCACTCTCTCTCTCCTCTTCATCTTCCCCAAACCACACACCCTTCTCTCCCTAGTTTTCCTTCCTTCAGTTTTTCAGTTCTGACCTTTCACCGAAAATCGAGTTTTTCATTACCTTGCCGTTGGAATCTCATCTTGTGCCACCCGCCATCGTGTTCAGAAGAGAAATTCCGTTCAGATAGCGTCTGCCGATCGCCAGAAGGAGCTGCCGGTCGACCCGTATTCTAGCCGAAAGCCGGCTGTTGCCGGACCGTCACTGTTCCGCCTGCAGCAGCTTTGTTCCGCCTTTTTCCCCCGTTTTTCTCCCATTCCAGCCAAATCACCGCCCATACCAGCCACAAGTGGTTCCCCCTCAACCCCCAGGTGCCGTTGATCGCTGGCCCGCCGCTCGCCGGAGCTCCGGGCAGCCCGTTTTCCTCCGGTCAGCCCCTGTCCTCCTCCTGCAGTGCTGTTTTCTGAAGTTCAGTGGCGAAATCCGAGTTGTTGTTGCTGTGTTGAGCCCGGGACTGCCTTGGAGTGTCGGGAGAGATGTCCCAGGGTGTCGGGTTCGTCGCCGCCGCCGTGTTCGTGTCGCCAGCCCGCTTAACGGGTGAGTTTAGCCCCTAATCCCTATTTAGTACCTAAACTTGCTTAGGGTTGGGTTAATTAGTGTTAATGCTGGTTTAGGAGGGTTAATTAAGTTGTGTTAGCCCTAATATAGGTGGTTAGACAGTGGATTAAGATTAGATTAGCTTAATCTTGCTTAATTATGCTTGATTATGCTTAAAGGTTGATTATGTGTGGTTTATGTGTTAATTAAGCTTGCTTAGCTTAATGGATTGATTAATTTGTGTTTAATCAGTGTTTTGTTTAATTTCTGAATTTAATTTATTATTAATTGAATTTCGGAAATTACTGTTCATGGATTACTGTTCACGGATTACTGTTCATGATTACTGTTCACGGCACTGTTCATCCAGAAGTGAAATTGTGCATAATTTCATGTGTCTTGATCATATGAAGTGAAATTGATGTGTCGTGGCATGAACATTCGCATGAATCGTGTGAATTTCACAAAAAGGGAAAAATGGTTTGTTCGAGGGACACCGGAAATGGACCGCTTTTATGAGAAAGGTGGGAGAAATGGTTTGTCCGAGGGACATCGAAAATGAACCGATTTTGTGAGAAATGATTTGAGGTTTCATATGCAAGCATGTGTGCATTGGCTAATGCTCAAAGATAATAAGTGGGTTGTGATGGTGTGCTTGCGTGATCACTAAGTTGAAACCGCCGTCTTGGGAGAGTATCCCTTGACGTTCATTGGGCATGCGGTCTCGGGAGAGTATCCCTTGACGTTTTGTGGGCATGCGGTCTCGGGAGAGTATCCCTTGACGTTCGTTGGGCATGCGGTCTCGGGAGAGTATCCCTTGACGTCTTTTGGGCACGGAAGGGCACGGTTGTGCCTCTGCGGAGGAAGGGCACTGTAGCGCCGTGGCGCCTCGGAGGGTATGGAAGGGCACGGTTGTGCCTCTGCGGAGGAAGGGCGCCGTAGCGCCATAGCGCCTAGGCCTGCACGGAAGGGCACGGTTGCGCTTCTGCGGAGGAAGGGCGCCGTAGCGCCGTTGCACCTCGGCCAAGTTGTAGCCCTGTGGGGCAATAATAATTGAAACAAGTGTGAATGCGAGAGTGCATGAGAAAACATGGCATCATTGGTTCCGATTATGCATGAGGTGATCATATCATTTATGGCACGCACGCATGAATTGATAATGTGCAGGGGTGGCAATGGCCAGGTGAGATCGCTTGTGACGCGAATCTCATGTGATTGATGAATTGCATCATCTAACAGCTATGTGCATTGCGTGTATTGTGCTGACTTATAACGTGCAGGGTATGGCATACCAGGTAAGGTTGCATGCGAGCCGACTATTCGATTGTTGGTTGCATTGCTTGCATTGAATGAGATTTAACGTGCAAGGTATGGCATACCGGGTAAGGTTGCATGCGAACCGACCTCTAATTGTTGGTTGAACTTGTCTGTGGTTTGATTGCTGATTGCTGGGTGTTTGTGGTCGGGTTGAGTGAGGGGTGGTTTTGGAGAGATACCCCAGGTTGAGTTGGTGTACTAACCGGGGCTTAGGGGGAAGAACTCGCTGAGATTTTATCTCAACCCGTCGTGGTTCACATTTTTCAGGCCCTAGAATGGCACAACCGCAGTGGAGAATCCTACCCTTACTTCACTAGTGATCAACCCGACGGAGCCGAGTCCGATGGGTCCGAGTGACCGTGGTGCTGAACCCGAGTGTTCATTTTATACTGCTGGATTAGCCTAGCCTAGTTCCTTTTTGGTTTGGCTTAGAGGATGGATCGGCCCGTGTTGTCGAGCTTGTAAATCGGAAAACGATCCTCCATTGGTTAATCTAGTAATTTGTATAAATGAGTAGTGATGGTTGTTCTTGTTGTTCATCCCTCTATCCCTGATTGATTGATTGATTATTTGTTGGACTGGGGATGGTTCGTCTTCCGCTTGCGCATAACGAAAGATTAAAATGAATGGTCGTCGACGAGTCCTAGGACGTCGCTTTCAATTGACCATGGTAAGGGGTTGTCGCGTGCTCGGGGTTCGGGGCGTGACATCCCCGTCGGTTTTGGTATCAAAGCCGACTTCCGACCGCGTGGGGGGCCTCAGCGAGGACGCTGAGTCCGAAGGGGGAGAGAGTATCTCCACTTCAGGGCGGGAGTACCGTGTCCCACATCACCTAGGAAGGACGTCCTGGGCTAGTTGATAAGGCTGGAGAACCTTCAACCTGTCATAGGCCTTTTGTGGGAAGTACCCACAAGAACAAAACCGTGCGGGCCTCGGCCCAAAACGGACAATATATGGCAGGCGGGCTCCAGGTCCTTACAAATGGTATCACGACGACACCAATCCACTATTTCCAACAATACTCAATTATCCAAAAATAAGTATAAAATATAATTATATTCAAAGATACTCATTTAAGAAACATATAATACTATAGTCGATTTTTCCGATAAAATAATTCAAGTCCCACAAAATACTTATAATTATTTTTCAATCCCATAATTAATTATTCAACCCAAATAATTCCATTTAGTAAAACCCTTCTTCAATAAACCAATGTCATTTAATAAAATAGTATATAAATACTATTGACTTTGGAAAAATAAACCATAGTAATTTTCCCCCAAAATTACTCAATTAAAACCATTTCCAATAAATAATCACAATTAATTATTTTCTCCAAAAATAATTAATTTTCAGCAATGAATAGTAATAACAATATTACTATTAATAATTCGAAATTATAAATTAATGTAATTAATAATTCCGAAAATAATAAATAATTATTATTATTCCAAAAATAATAATAATAATATTTATTAATACTAACCATAATTAACACTAAGCAAGCTTCATCAAATAGTATTAAAACACTAATAATCATCATCCAAAATACTAATCAATAATTAAACTAATCATGAGCCATATATTGTCCGCTTTGGGCCGAGGCCCACACGGTTTTGTTCTTGTGGGTACTCCCCACAAAAGGCCTATGACAGGTTGAAGGTTCTCCAGCCTTATCAACTAGCCCAGAACTTCCTTCCTAAGCGATGTGGGACACGGTACTCCCGCCCTAAAGTGGAGATACTCTCTCCCCCTTTGGACTCAGTCCACAGAGGTCGGTTCGCATGCAACCTTACCCGGTATGCCATACCCTGCACGTTAACTCTCATTCAATGCAAGCAATGCAACCAACAATCGAATAGTCGGTTCGCATGCAACCTTACCCGGTATGCCATACCCTGCACGTTATAGGTCAGCACAATACACGCAATGCACATGGCCATTAGATGATGCAGTTCATCAATCACATGCGAGTCGCATCACAAACGATCTCACCTGGCCATTGCTACACCCTGCACGTTATAAAATCATGCGTGCGTGCCATAAATCATGATGTGATCACCTCATGCATAATCGAAACCAATGATGTCATGTTTCTCATGCACTCTTGTAGCCCTATGAGGCAGTAATAATCGAAACGCGTGTGGATGCAAGAGTGCATGAGAAACATGACATCATTGGTTCCGATTATGTATGAGGTGATCACATCATGATTTATGGCATGCACGCATGATTTTATAACGTGCAGGGTGTAGCAATGGCCAGGTGAGATCGCTTGTGATGCGACTCGCATGTGATTGATGAACTGCATCATCTAACGGCCATGTGCATTGCGTGTATTGTGCTGACTTATAATGTGCAGGGTATGGCATACGGGTAAGGTTGCATGAGAACCGACTATTCGATTGTTGGTTGCATTGCTTGCATTGAATGAGATTTAACGTGCAGGTATGGCATACCGAGTAAGGTTGCATGCGAACCGACCTCTGATTGTTGGTTGAACAACCAACTCAGGCTTCTCAGCCTCACAACTGCAATTGCAAGGTGAGGGTGGCCCTCGCCAATATAAGCCAGGCCAGCGCGCCTCTCTCCAGCGGTGTAAGACTCGGCCAGCGCGCCTTTCCACGGCGATGTAAGACTCTCCCTCCCTCCCTACAGGAGCCTGGCCTGTCGCGCCATCCACCTGGAGACTTGATAAACTTGGGTCTCCAGTTTTGAGGCTGAGAAGCCTGAGTTGGTATCAGAGCCCAGGTTATCAAATCTCTCGATGCGTGGTGGGACCCGAGTTTATCAAGTCTCCAGGTGGATGGCGCGGACAGGCCCAGGCTCCTGTAGGGAGGGAGGAGAGTCTTACATCGCCGTGGAGAGGCGCGCTGGCCGAGTCCCACACGCTGGAGAGAGGCGCGCTGGCCTAGCTTATATTGGCGAGGGCCACCCTCACCTTACAACTGCAGTTTTGAGGCTGAGAAGCCTGAGTTCATAAAGGATACTGAGCTCTAGATCCAGAGTTTGAGTTGCAACTTATGACAAGTATGCTATCCCACACACGCCTCTTGGCCTTCAATAGGGATTGCCTGTCTGTCATCAAGTTAATTCTCAAACAATGAACTTAGATACAGTAGACTCCAGAATATCGGAAATTCTGATGCACAGGATCCCCTAAGGGCAAGTGCAAAGCATACTCCAGGATTTTTCTCAATCACAGTGTTTGTTCAGAACCATCGTTCTGGACTAGAAGAGGATGAGAGTGTTTAGAAGATCATGTTGGATGTAGAGTACACAACACACTTCTTATTTCACTCGATGGATCTTACAATGGAGACTCCTTGCTCTTATATAGGCAAAGGAGGACACAAACGACAAGAGCAGGCCGACTAGCCATGCTAGGACATAATTAAGCAAACCTAGCCACTTAAGGGCTACAAGCGTAGGGAGCTCTAGAGAAATCCCGTGACAGGCTATGAACAGTAGCTTTTCGCCTGTTGCTACAGTAAAAACAGACTGAGTGAACAGTGAAAAGTATGCTAGAGTACGGGTGTACAGTGTTTTCGGGACGGATTTATTTGTCTCTTCCGTCTCTAGCATTGTAGTCATAGTCCGAATCATCAGAGCTATGGTGCGCTATATGTTCCTTGAAGAGAGCTTCTTCGTCGATATCTGATGGACTAGAGCTTCCGTCTTTTTCTCTTTTGAAAGCACGGATGAGATTCTCAATTTCCTCTGCCGACAGGTCTGGTGGACGGGAGGAGCTAGCACCGAAAGTATTGGAGAAAGAGCCGGGAAAAGGGGCGTAATTTGGGGTGTTTCCCCAAGGGTCCTGTGAGAGTGGGCCTCCCCATGGATCATAAGGGGGGGAAGAGTCTGGATTGTCCTGCCGGAAGATTCGAAGAGCTTCTTGGATCTGGTTTCTGGTGGAATCCCAAGCTTTAAGGTTGTCCCAAGAAACAGGAACCTGTGCAGATGGCCACGCTTCTGGTGGGATGGTACGATTCTCTTGGCATAGGATTCTTTGGAGTTCATCAGCAATATGGGATTCAGGGCAGTAGGTTCCATCTTTAAGACGCATGCCAAGGAATTCAATTTCCTTTTGGGCAATAATCATCTTTTTCTGAGAAAGCATAATGCCATGGTTTTTGACAATGTCAGCAAAATATTGCTGATTGCTGGGTGTTTGTGGTCGGGTTGAGTGAGGGGTGGTTCTGGAGAGATACCCCGGGTTGAGTTGGTGTACTAACCGGGGCTTAGGGGGAAGAACTCGCTGAGATTTTATCTCAACCCGTCGTGGTTAACAATTTTTAGGCCCCTAGAATGGCGCAACCGCAGTGGAGAATCCTACCCTTACTCCACTAGTGATCAACCCGACGGAGCCGAGTCCGATGGGTCCGAGTGACCGTGGTGCTTAACCCGAATGTTCATTTTATACTGCTGGATTAGCCTAGCCTAGTTCCTTTTTGGTTTGGCTTAGAGGATGGATCGGCCCCTGTTGTCGGGCTTGTAAATCGGAAAACGATCCTCCATTGGTTAATCTAGTCATTTGTATAAATGAGTAGTGATGGTTGTTCTTGTTGTTCATCCCTCTATCCCTGATTGATTGATTGATTATTTGTTGGACTGGGGATGGTTCGTCTTCCGCTTGCGCATAACTAAAGATTAAAATGAATGGTCGTCGATGAGTCTTGGGACGTCGCTTTCAATCGACCAAGAGAAGGGGTTGTCGCGTGCTCGGGGTTCGGGGCGTGACATCCCCGTCGGTTTTGGTATTAGAGCTGACTTCCGACCGCGTGGGGGGTCTCAGCGAGGACGCTGAGTCCGAAGGGGGAGAGAGTATCTCCACTTCAGGGCGGGAGTACCGTGTCCCACATCGCCTAGGAAGGAAGTCCTAGGCTAGTTGATAAGGCTGGAGAACCTTCAACCTGTCATAGGCCTTTTGTGGGAAGCTCCCACAAGAACAAAACCGTGCGGGCCTCGGCCCAAAGCGGACAATATATGGCAGGCGGGCTCCAGGTCCTTACAAATGGTATCAGAACCGACTTCCGACCACGTGGGGGGCCTCAGCGAGGACGCTGAGTCCGAAGGGGGAGAGAGTATCTCCACTTCAGGGCGGGAGTACCGTGTCCCACATCGCCTAGGAAGGACGTCCTGGGCTAGTTGATAAGGCTGGAGAACCTTCAACCTGTCATAGGCCTTTTGTGGGGAGTACCCACAAGAACAAAACCGTGCGGGCCTTGGCCCAAAGTGGACAATATATGGCAGGCGGGCTCCAGGTCCCCAGTCCAACAATCAATCAATCAATTAGGGATAGAGGGATGAATAACAAGAACAACCATCACTACTCATTTACACAATTTACTGGATTAACCAACGGAGGATCGTCTTTTGAATTACAAGCCCGACAAAAGGGGCCGATCTATCCTTTAAGCCAGGCCAAAAAGAAACTAGGCTAATCCAACTATACATAATGAACCCTCGGGTTCAACACCACGGTCACTCGGACCCATCGGACTCGACTCCGTCAGGTCGATCACTGGAGAAACGGGGGGCAGGATTCTCCACAGCGGGTGCACCATTCTAAAGACCTGAAAAAGGTTAACCATGACAGGTTGAGATAAAATCTCAGCGAGTTCTTCCCCTAAGCCCCGGTTAGTACACCAACTCAACCCGGGGTATCTCTCCAGAACCACCCCTCACTCAACCCAACCACAAACAACCAGCAATCAACAATCAAACAGCAAACAGGGTCAACCAACGATCAGAAGTCGGTTCGCATGCAACCTTACCCGGTATGCCATACCCTGCACGTAAAACCTCATACAATGCAAGCAATGCAACCAACAATCGAATAGTCGGTTCGCATGCAACCTTACCCGGTATGCCATACCCTGCACGTTATAAGTCAGCACAATACGCGCAATGCACATGGCCGTTAGATGATGCAGTTCATCAATCACATGCGAGTCGCGTCACAAGCGATCTCACCTGGCCATTGCCACCCCTGCACGTTATCAATTCATGCGTGCGTGCCATAAATGATATGATCACCTCATGCATAATCGGAACCAATGATGCCATGTTTTCTCATACACTCTCGCATTCACACGTGTTCCGATTATTACTACCCCACCGGGCTATAATTGAGGCGCAACGGCGCTACGGCACCCTTCCTCCGTAGAGGCGCAACCATGCCCTTCCGTGCCCAAAAGACGTCAAGGGATACTCTCCCAAGACCGCATGCCCACAAAACATCAAGGGATACTCTCCCGAGACCGCATGCCCACAGAACGTCAAGGGATACTCTCCCGAGACGGTGGTTTCAGCTTAGTGATCATGCAAGCATACCATCACAACCCACTTATTATCTTTGAGCATTAACCAATGCACACATGCTTGCATATGAAACCTCAAATCATTTCTCACAAAAGCGGTTCATTTCCGATGTCCCTCGGACAAACCATTTCTCCTACCTTTTTCATAAAAGCGGTCCATTTCCGGTGTCCCTCGGACAAACCATTTTTCCCTTTTTGTGAAATTCACACGATTCATTCGAATGTTCATGCCACGACACATCAATTTCACTTCATATGATCAAGACACATGAAATTATGCACAATTTCACTTCCGGATGAACAGTGCCGTAAACAGTAATCCGTGAACAGTAATTTCCGAAATTCAATTAATAATAAATTAAATTCAGAAATTAAACAAAACACTGATTAAACACAAATTAATCAATCAATTAAGCTAAACAAGCTTAATTATCACATAATCCACAAATAAGCACAATTAAGCATAATCAAGCATAATTAAGCAAGATTAAGCT
>MU090878.1:0-30950 GCA_014858505.1 Corymbia citriodora subsp. variegata
TGAGTTTAGGTGCGTTCATCACAATAACAATATGATACTTTGTATTTAATGGAACATTTGACTTTGTCAATGGTTGAGCTTTGTACTGGTTATTTGTTAAATAATATATAATTATTTGAGTATCCAATTACTAAAATAGGATTACAAGTTCTTTAAAAGTAAAATGAGTAAAAAATTAACATAATATAATTATTTTTAAATTCCTTCTCCTTGGATTTTTTGCTCAGGCTTATCGTCTTTGATTACGTGTCACAAATCTCTATCCACAAGCAAAGTCTCCGTCTTCAATTTCCATAACTCAAAAATCTTTTCTTTGAACTTCTCTACTTCAATCCGTGGTTGACTAGCTAATGACATCTTCCCAAGATTCGATTTTTCTCTTTTCACCAGGAAACCCTAACCTTAAACCCAGCTCTATATCATATGTTAAAATTTGGTGCACAATCACAAGGAAATAGAGAATAAAAAACAAGAAAGAGTGTTTGAGATACAAAGTTTTATCCTAATTCACCCTTAAACTAAGGTTACATCCAGTAGATGATTCCACTATAATTAGCATTTTGCACCTCTTTATTATGGTCCTTCAATTATAAGAAAAAGAGAATATATATACTCGGTAGCTATTCATAGGCCCTTACCTAAACTACCAATAAAATATGGGCTTAAACTATAAAAGCCCTCTGGTGGCTTGAAGGCACTGTTCCCATGATGAGAAGTATGAATCACACCCCAATAGACAAGATTTCTGTATTGCCATTGCCTCAAACCTCTTGCATGCTTCTCAGGCTCCTGATCTCATCAAGTCGTCTCTTTGAACCTTGTTGAACCAGCCAATCTCGTCGATGCCCATAGAAAATTATTTGCTTGGTCGATTACTTGAATTCACTGAACTGTTAATGAACGAAGATCAACAAAGGACTCCGAGGATTTCTGATGATGATGCTCGGCAACGGTGAAATTGGAATCACTTCACAAAGATTTTCAGATCCATGGGAGTGGCTCCGGCCAGAGCGAGATGGAGAAGCTTTGACTGAATGTTGTGAAAGCGAAATAGATCAAAGTCACAACTGCAGGGCTAAAGACACGATGCAGAAGCTCCACCATGGGAGCAACAGGAGTGGATGTGAATTTATATGAGAATCTTCGGTCGGTTAGATGAGAGAAAAGCCAGCGAGAGAGCTCATTCCGTTGCCGTCGTTGCCTATCGCGTGACCTCGGCCCCGGTGAATATGCGCATTTTAATCCTTGGGAGGCCAGAGAGCAAGAGGCCGGTCTAGGTCTTGGATAGGGTTTGGGTGTCAATGGAAACTCGACTCGCACTTGTTAACACCCCTAATACAAGTATGTAGCCGATGCATCTGGTTGGGTTCTTATTGGCAAAGTTCTCCCACTTCGATGACTGCTTATGTGGATGGAGAATAGACTAAGTGCTTTGATACTTGAAGGTCTACCTCAAGTTTTTGGGTCTTTCTCTACATCAATTTTTTTCATGGAGTGCCAAGAAGCAACCTATTGTGGCCATTCTAATTTAGAGGCTGAGCATCGTACGATAGCTTGGGACATTTCGAATTTGCCATTTACTTTGTGAGCTAGGGGTCTTACTTTTTTCCCTCTCACTCTATGTTGTGACAATCCGCTACCTACTTTGCTCTCAACCTCGCGTTTAATGCTACACATCGAGCTAGATTTTTACTTTGCTCAAGAGTGAATTCCTTATGGTGATCTACATGTTTGCTATGTGTCTATAGTGCAACAGATGGTGAACATCTTCATTAAGGGACTATCTAATTCACTACGTATGCTATTGAATTCCAGTCTCTCAGTTATTATGCATCCTTTGAATTGAAAACGGCATCAATATGTAATTGATATGTTTTATAGGGTCTTTTTGCAATGATGTTTTCATATGTAGTTTGACTATAATTAATCACTCCTAAAAGTACATATCACTCAACTCTAACTAAGGTTAAACTATTATCTTTATCTGATTTTAAAGATTTACACATTTTAGGATATCTCATGTCACTCTGACACTTGTCCACATTGTACACAAATAAAAAATAATTAAGAAAAAAAAAACAAAGAAGAAGAATATGATGCACATGTAATACGTGTCCGTGGATAATGTGATTCACCAAAACAGCCAATCGAATAATATATTCATGTAATGACACTTGGCAAGATTTTGTTCCGAGGCGGATGCAAAATTTGACCAAGAGAGGAATGTATCTTAATTAGATATAGATGTTGATTAATATAATTGAATCATGTGGCTTTTGTTGTACAAATTATCAGTTTTAAAGACGTTACCTAACCTCGTTTTGACGTTCTCTTTTGGTTTATATTTCTATTGCAGATAAATACACCCGTAATTGTCATGCCAACCTTCATGCACATAACTATGTAGGGAAAATATTCAACTAAATTTCCCCATGAGTATTTTATCAAGGATGAGTACCTCTAACTCGAGGAAAATAATTCAACTAATTTGTAAGGCCTACGTTTACTTTCTTTCAATAATTCACTCTTGACTGTATACATAAGTTGAGAGAAAAAACTCTTCTTTTTGACTATATCAACCTTCATCTCATGTTTGTAGTTAGTAAAGAATTGACATGGATCATTTGATTTTAAGCAAAGAAAAGAAGAGCACAGAATCGAAAAAGACCACGCAACCAAGCATCATGCTCGGTGACATAATGAAAAAGGTTCAATATGAATCTTCAGTGAGATACTTTGCAAAATTTATTTTAGTTATTAGTGTCAAATGTATGCAAAATCTTCTAGGTTCCCCGGTGGTCAGCTTGGTCCGAGACGTTTCGGCCGAGGTCCGGTTCTGAAACACTTGGTTTCGGTGAACTGGAGGCACTGCTCGTCCGCCTCGTCGTCGCCATTGCGCCGGTGTCATCGGTCTTGCCGCCGGGTGAGTTTAAGTTCTAAACCCTCGATTAGTCCGTTAAACTTGTTTAGGGGGAGATTAGATTATCGTTAATCGTAGTTAGGAAGTGGATTAGAGTTAATCGCGATAAATTGTTGTTTATGTGGTTAAACGTGTTTAAGGATATTTATCAGTGATTAGTTGGGTAATTAAGGATTAGTGGATAATCCATATTAGTATTATTTGATTAAAAAGAAATAATCTCTTTTTAATATTATTTATTTAATTCCGAAAATAGTTATTATTTATTGAATTCCGAAATTATTATTATTTACTGAAATTCGGAATTATTGGTATTTGTGGAAATTCGGAATTAATATTAGTGGATAATCCATATTAGTATTATTTGATTAAAAAGAAATAATCTCTTTTTAATATTATTTATTTAATTCCGAAAATAGTTATTATTTATTGAATTCCGAAATTATTATTATTTACTGAAATTCGGAATTATTGGTATTTGTGGAAATTCGGAATTAATATTATTTGTGGGAATTTGGAATTATTAGTATTTATTGAAATTCGGAATTATTATTATTTATTTTAATAATAATTGAATATGGTTTAATTATGAATAATGCTGTTTATTTATGATTAAATTGTGGGGATTATTTGACGTGTCGTTTATTATGAAAGCATGTTGGATTGTTGATTGGATTAATTACTTTTCGATAAGTAATTGTGGTAATTAGTGATTTACGGGAATTATCGATCATCGCATTCTTGTGAGACGAATATTATCTGAGGCAATAATTGATTGATTTGCTGATTGCTTATTTATGCCTTATTGATTGAAGCACGTATGTTTCGGAAAATATGTGGCATTTCCTTATGAAATTGGTTGATTATTGGATTATCGCAATGTGGCGATTCATGGATAATAGGTGGAATACTTACTGCCTCATATGTGGACCTCATGCATGTTGTGTGCGGATTATGAAGTGTGTTTACACGGGAAGGCAGAGGTGGTTTTGCCCTGATGTGTGTTATACGTGGGGAAAAAGTAGAACCCTGAGGTGTATTTGTTTGCACGGGGAGGCAGATGAGATTGTGCCCTGAGGTGTATTTACACGGGGAAAAGGTAGAGCTCTGAGGTGTATTTGTTTGCACGGGGAGGCAGAGGAGATTGTGCGCTGACGTGTGTTTACACGGGGAAAAGGTAGAGCCTTGAAGTGCATTTGTTTGCACGGGGAGGTAGAGGAGATTGTGCCATGACGTGTGTTTACACAGGGAAAAGGTAGAGCCCTGAGGTGTATTTATTTGCACGGGAGGTAGAGGAGATTGTGCCCTGACGTGTGTTTACACGGGGAAAAGGTAGAGCCCTAAGGTGTATTTGTTTGCATGGGGAGGCAGAGGAGATTGTGCCCTGACGTGTGTTTACATGGGGAAAAGGTAGAGCCCTGAGGTATATTTGTTTGCACGGGAAGGCAGAGGAGAATGTGCCATGATGCGTGTTGACGCGGAAAAAAGATAGAGCCCTGAGATGTGTTTACATGGGGAGGTAGAGTGATTGTGCCCTGATGCGTGTTTACGCGGGGAGGTGTATAATTGGAACACGCATGAATGCAAGAGTACATGAGAGACAAATGACATTGTGTTCTGATTATATTTGTGTTTGTGCACTGTTTATGATATGCCTGAGTTAGTACTGTACAGGGTGTGGCAATGACCAGGTAAGATTGCCTGTGATACGACTCGAGCGTGATTGATTAATGTAATGATGAGAGTGTAAGATGCATTACTGGTGAATTGCATACGTATTTACCGTACAGGGTATGGCATGACCGGGTAAGGTCGCTTACGAGTTGATTGCTTGTCGATGTGCTCATGATAGTATTGATTGTATTAAGTCATTGCCTAAGATATATGGTTGTTCTGCTATTGAAAAGTCAATATTACTTACCCTTACCAAAAAAAAAGAAAAATCTTGTTTGATGGAGGGCCAAGAAGCAATCTATGTTGGGGGCTAACAATACAACCTAGAGGGGGTGAATTGGTTGTTTCAAACCTTTGACAATCTTTAACGGAAATTAGCTAATGCTCAGTAAAGATTTGGTCAAGGTGATGTTCAAAGCTCATGAGCAAATTGTATGCTTGTGGAAGTAATGATAGAGAAAAACAGCAATACACAAAAATGTATAGTGGTTCGGCTTTATTCCAAAGCCTACTCCATTGCTTAAACTAACAGTCATAAGTTGGGTACACTTAATCTTTAACACAATTACTTAGATAGCAAGAATAGAATACTTAGAGAAACAATTGAAAAAGAGCATTTCACTTGGATCACGGTGTATAATAAATTTTCAGTCTTTGTACTTACACTTGTCTTTCTTTTGGCTTCAAAGGTATTCTTTTTTATATCCATTTTCAATCTTTCCATTGGAGGTAGTTCGGAGAAGTAAATAGCTATTAGAGTTATCATTGGTGTTGCTATCCAAAGATAGAATTGTCCATACAATCCATTTTTCCAAACATTTGTAGACTACCTAAAAATAGTTTATGCTATTGTCCCTTCGTTGTAGCTTCTGACAGACCTATTAGATAGGCTAGTATCTTGTTTTGTATTAACATCTTGTTCCTGTTGCTGTGCATATGCACTCCACAATGACTATTTTACTAACCCAACGATCATCAACTAATGAACCATAGTACCGGTGACCTAAGATATAGCATCAATACATATATCAATAACGGTTGATCTTTAGGTTCGTTGGTGTTGTTTACAAAAACACCGTATCAAGATAGATCATGATCTTTACCATTTGGATCACACCATGGTTAACACGTAATCCCTTAATATTTGTCCCAAACATATGAAAATAACATAGTAAATACTATACTAATGATAGTTTGAAAATCATCAAAATCTATTTGGAGATGTTTTACCAATTATCTCCTCCTTTTTAGATAATGACAAAATTATAAAGCAAATGTGAAGGATAATTTTTGATAAAGTTGTAGTGAAAGTAAATGGTCTATTTAGCTAATCTTTTTCAAAGAATATGCACAGTTAATAGATAACAAGATCTCCATAAGATATTCAAGGAAATTGGAGATGCAGTCTAGGTGATCTTTTTAGAATAAGAGTGAAAAACAAGCCATAGATTTGCTAGATATCATAAACATGGGCAAACGGTGATAGTGTTAGCGTATACTTATATAATGCTCCCCTTGCTTTGATGCTCTCTATTCTAACGATAGACAATAAGCGTAAGCAAAATGTTTGTGCAAAACAAACATTTTCACAATGTATTTTTACATCAATCACTCTCCCCTCTTTTGTCAATAGCAAAAAGACATAAAGAAACTATAACTTTATTGATAATCAAGGGATACATAATTAGCTTTGAATTGATATGTCCTAATCTCTTATGATAATCGAGATATCCTAGAGTTCATGCATTGCAATAGTCACATTTGCTGAAGTTAAAACTTGGTAAATCACAAACAAGATTTTTCTAGAATATCTTGTGAATTTGTTTTGCATTGATATGTCCTAATCTCTTATTCCACAGGCTGCAATCATCTTTGATAGACATTAGGCAACAAGCTTCTTACAATTGATATCAAGCAAGTAAATGTTGTTGTACCTGTTTCTGGTAAAAGATTGTGACTTATCCTAACTAGTGCTGATGTATTTACCTTCTTCCAAGCTGATTCTGTATCTCTTTAACACTTTCCAAGTTATCTCGTCTCTCGCTTCACACTTGTCCATATTGTATATAAAGAAAAGTAATTAAGGAAAAAAAAAAAGACGGAATAGGACGCACGGTGATACGTGTCCGTGGATAACGTGTTTCACCAGAGCAATCTATCGAATATGTTATTCAATGAAATAACTTGGCAAGATTCTGTTCCGATGCGGATGTTGACTTTGCCCAGAAGGAGAGAAGTGTATTTTAAAGACATTATCTTCTGGTTTATATATTTAGTCAAGAAAAGGAGTGTAAAGATATGAAAGACCAACAACCATGCATCATGCTCGGGGACATAACGAAAAAGGTTCAATAGGAATCCTTGGTGATATACTTTGCAAAAAGTAATTTGGTTATCAGGGTCAAATATGTTTGAATTTCGGAAGCATAATTGAACAAGATGTCGAATAGCAGCCCGTATTAAATATCCACGACGGGGTGGTTGAAACTTCATCCTAGTCATCCTCATGCAATTGCCACCATAAAGCTGATGCCCTTTTTCTCTAAAAGGGAGAGTAGGTGTCACTAGTCATTTCTTTGATAGATTCTCACAGCCCAAGAGCCGAATCGTGCTGTTTCAAGGAGAAAATCTCTATTTGCATCGGTTTTGTGAGCTCTTTTGTTTTGTAGTTTCTCTTGGTCATTTTCTCGTGGTTAGCTAACATAGTAATTGAACTTTCCGCTAGGTTCTCTCAATGTACCAATTTCCCACTAGGTTCTCTCGATGTACCAATGATGGGGTCTTCCTCCTCTAAAGGACAAGATCCAAGATAATCAAGGGCTCTCCACATAGAGTTAAAGCCCCATCAACCTTAAGAATAGAATTCTCAACTTTTACGTACATCTTTTAGCATTCCTTGGGTTTATCAGGTGATTAGAATTTGGAGCAATTTTTTATGTAAAATTATTCGGTTATATGATTTCAAATGTTGGACCTTGTAAGGTTTAGAGTTTTTTCATAAATTACTTGGGGTTGATCATGGAGATTAAATTTCTAATGACAAAAATCCACAAATTTTCATGTAATTAGATCTTAACGTGAAGTTCCTAAGTCATGCAGGGTCTCAAGTTTAGTTTTAATAACACAAATCGGTAGAAAAATGGCAAATGCAACATGTGCACGCATGAACACACCGAAATCAGTTTTAAATTGGACTATGGACATGCAATTAATGAACCCTTCAAAGAAAAGTAAAAAAATTGGAACAACACCTGATTAATTGACCGGAACAAGGTCAATAATAATATTTACTGCAGACTGCATTAGATAATATCTTTATCACATAGCTTGACAAGATTGAAATTATCCAACTGTTGAAGAGTCCCACAAGTACGGTTGACAGGTTATGCTCAAAGACGGAGGCAAACTCTGACCAAGAAGGAAGAAATCTATACCGATTACAGATAGAAGTTGCTACATAAGATATCAATTTTTAGACCATACGATAGAAGCAAGTTTTGGCGTTGGTTTATATTTCTATTGCAGAGAGCCACGTGCACGATTATCTGAAAAAGGTCTTAATCACGACAACAACTATAATCTTTAGAAACAATGTTCCAGACTGCCTACGAAATTCAAAAGTCTTCAATGGCCGGGAACATGAGAAAGCGAAACCCTAAAATCGTGCCAACTTTCGTGCACGTCATGATGCAGGAGAAAACTCAGCTGATTTCGTCCGTTTCGATTATCACCGATTGGAAGCGAAGTGTGGGATTCTGCGATCGGAGTCTCGCCGCGGGTGCCCTCGCATGCACTATAAATAAGGCCCACTTCATAGAGTTGGCAATGCAAGCTCAAGAGAATAAAATAACAATATGAAGATGGCAAACTTCACTTTACACCATCTGTTGCCGTGTCTCCTTTTCTTTGCAGCTCCTTTGGTAGCTTTTCCTGCCAGCACTCCAGATGATTTCCTGCAATGCCTCTCTCTTCACTCCGGAAACGCATTTGCAATCTCTAAACTCGTGTACACTCCAATGAACTCTTCGTACTCTTCTGTCTTGGACATTACCATACAGAACCTGCGCTTCCTGACTCCTTTCGCTCCAAAACCTATTTACATCGTGACACCGCTCAACGTCTCCCATGTCCAAGCTGCCATCCTCTGCTCCCGACGGTACGGACTCCAAATGAGGACCCGAAGTGGTGGTCATGACTACGAAGGCCTTTCGTATTTGTCTGAAGTTCCGTTTGTCATTCTTGACATGGTGAATTTCCGATTGATCTCTGTGGATGCAGAGGACAAAACTGCATGGGTCCAATCGGGTGCAACAGCTGGCGAGCTTTACTATAGGATTGCTGAGAAGAGCAAAACCCTAGGCTTCCCGGCTGGCCTTTGCCCCACGGTTGGCGTTGGTGGGCACTTCAGCGGTGGAGGCTACGGCACGCTGCTGCGCAAATATGGCCTTGCTGCTGATAATGTAATCGATGCGCAGTTGGTTGACGCCCAGGGTCGGCTCCTAGATAGAGAATCAATGGGGGAAGATCTCTTCTGGGCAATCCGAGGTGGAGGAGGCGGCAGCTTTGGCGTGGTAGTGTCCTGGAAAGTCAAGGTGGTCCCAGTGCCATCAATAGTGACCGTGTTCACAATCCTGAGGACGTTGGAACAAAATGCGACAAAGCTCGTGCACCAGTGGCAACTCGTTGCGAACAAGCTCCCCAACGATCTACTCATAAGGCTTATCTTGCAGAGCAACAACTCTGGCCCCAATGGGACGAGGACGATGCAAGCCAGTTTCAACACCCTTTATCTTGGCGGAGTCGACTCACTCCTTGAGGTGACAAGAAGCAGCTTCCCGGAGCTCAACGTCACGAGACAGGACTGCACTGAGATGAGCTGGATTGAGTCCGCCGTCTACTTTGCAGGGTTTCCAAAAGGAACGCCCTTGGAAATCTTGCTCAACAGAAGCTCCAACACCAAAACGTTCTTCAAGAACAAATCGGATTATGTGAGGGAGCCTATCCCTGAGAGTGGCTTAGAGGGGATGTGGGAGAGGTTCTTTGAAGAAGATGAAGGGGTGGCTCAAATGATTTGGAACCCCTATGGCGGGAAAATGGCAGAAATTCCTGAATCTGCCATTCCCTTCCCTCACCGAGCTGGGGTTTTGTACAAGATCCAGCACATCACGGCCTGGACAACCGGAGGCAACGAGGTTGCTCCAAAGCATGTGAGTTGGATACGAAGCTTCTATAGTTATATGGCGCAGTATGTGTCGAAATTGCCTCGAGAGGCCTACATCAACTACAGGGATCTTGACATAGGAATGAACAATGTAATAGGCAGCACGAGTTATAAGCAAGCGAGCGTTTGGGGAAAGAAATACTTCAAGAAGAATTTCGACAGGCTGGTGCGTGTGAAGACCGTGGTCGATCCTGAGAACTTTTTCCGGCACGAGCAAAGCATTCCTCCGTTTTCATCTTAAAAGAAACAGAATAACAGCATTCCTCCGCTTTCATCTTAAAAGAAAAGGAAGAACAGTTGAGTTTAGGTGTGTTCATCACAATAACAAGATGATACTTTATATTTAATCGAACATTTGACAATGTTGATGTTTGAGCTTTGTACGGGTTATTTGTTAAATAATGTATAATTATTTGAAATTTTAGTTTTAATTTTTTTTAAATATCAAATATTCAATAACTAAAATAGGATTACGAGGTATTAAAAAATAAAGTGAGTAAGAAAAATTAACATAATTTTAATTAGTTTTAAATTCCTTCTTGGATTTTTTTCTCTGGTTTATCATCTTTTGACTACGTGTCACAAATCTCTGTCCACGAGCAAAGTCTCCATCTTCATTTTCCATAAATCAAAACCCTATCATTTAAACTTCTCCACTTCAGTCCGTGGTTGACTAGCCAACGATATCTTCCCAAGATTTGATTTTTCGGATCTCTTTTCACTAGGAAACCTAACCTTAAACCAAGCTCTGATATCAAATGTTAAAATTCGATCCACAATCATAAGAAAATAGAGACTAAGAAATGAGAAACAGTGTTTGAGATAAAAATTTTTATCCTAACTCACTCTTAAACTTAGGTTACATCCAGTAAAAGATTCTACTATAATTAGCATTTCGTACATCTCTATTACATTTCTCAATTATACGAAAAAGAGAATACATATACTCAGTAGCTATTCATAGGCCCTAGCGTGAACTACCAATAAAATATGGGCTTAAACTATAAAAGCCCTCTGGTGGGTCAAGGACGCTGTTCCTATAATAAAGAGTATGAATCACACCTTAACAGACATGAGATTTCTACTATTGCCATTGCCTCAAACCTCTTGCAAGCTTCTCAGGCTCCTAATCCCATCAGGTCGTCTTTGTGAACCTTGTTAAAATGGCCAATCTTGTTGATGCCAATAGAAAATTAGTTGCTTCGTCTATTACTTGAATTCACTGAACTGTTAATGAATGAAGATCAACGAAGGACTCTGAGGATGATGAGGATTTCTGATGATGATGCTTGGCAACGATGAAATTGGAATCACTTCACAAAGATTTTCAGATCAATATGTTGGAAGATATGTTTGAAGATATCAAGAATATATCAATTATAATTAAGTCAAGTTAGGATTAGATACGTAGAATAGAGTATATAATTTTTCCTTCTTTATTGTCTTTTCCTTTCACTATATTACTTCTGTACATTGTTCAATACATAGAAGAAATACAGAAAATTCTTCTACAATTTCTCTTCTCATACCAATTCTCCCTTGTCTTCATTGCATTCTTCCCATATTCTTTCATGGTATCAGAGCAGTATACAGCTTCCGCCTTGTGATTGCCTGCATCGTATTCTTGTTGCAACAGGAGAATTTAACTTGCAAAGTAAGGTTATTATCAGTGCAGGAATCAGATCTGTCAAAAGGGAGATCAATTGAAGAAATGAACTTCTCACCATGGAGCAGAATCAACAGAGTCTTCTCCCTGCATCTGGTGATCAAGACACGAGAACTCTAGAAATTCAGAACCCGACTTCAGAGGTTCGGGCCCAGGAACAAACCAATACGGCCCAACATGCCCAATGGGAGATTTCCTAGGCTCAGACTAATTTGGGGCAACCCACTATGGGCCAGTCCACTACGGGCCAGCCCATGGTGGGCCAACCTTACCAGTGGATGCCATATCCATTATTCTTTGGGCCAAGCCCAAATGCATCATCGTCAGGGGTCCAAGGATACAACGTCCAGCCCAATGAAAGCCCACCAACTGCAAGCGAGGCAAGCCCATCCACCGGGCCAGGTTTTTCATATGCGGGTCACATGGGTGAGTCGGGTAATTCTGGCCTGGGTGGGTCTGAATCCCTATCCGGTTCCTCAACTCGGATACTTCCCGTTCCCGTTTGTCGCGACCAGCGGCTGCCCGGAGCCCGGCGACCCGCTCTACACGTCGACGGTCGACGAACCAGAACTGCGAATCATCACGCAGCAACTGACCGGAGCCGACAACTACTCAAACTGGTCGCGGGAGTTCCAGCGAGCGCTGGTCACCAAAGACAAGGAGGGGTTTATCGACGGAATAGTCTCGTTTCCGTCCGATGAGCGAGCGGCACGACTATAGAGAAAGTGTAATCAACTCGTCCGAACGTGGATCGGAAACTGCATCACCTCCGAAGTCGCGGCCGGGCTACCCCTGACGGAGGATTCGAAAAAAATGTGGGAAAATATCAAAGAAATGTACGGTAAATTAGATCGGGTCAAGATTTTTTCATTAACCCAGCAACTCTCAGATCTGAAACAGGGGAACATGAGCATAACCGCAACATTCAACAAACTTTCGGCTCTATGGAACAAACTGGAAGTAGTCGAAGAGAAGCTAGAAGGGCCAGAAGCAACCTTACAACAGTATCGAAACATAAAGGATCGAGAAAAAGTGACCTGATTTATCTTGATACTGAATGAATCTTACCAAGGTTTTCGGTCATAGATCCTGATGATGGAACTCATGCCACCACTCAGACGGATTTACGAACTTGCCATCCAGGAAGAGAACCAGCGCCTCGCCACCTCCGACCAACCGAACGCCGGAGAAGGGATGGCCCTCTCCGCCTACTCGGGTGGAAACAGAGGGGCTGTGACAAAGGGGTGGGGAGAGAGACAAACTGAAACCCTAGGGTTTGTCTCCGCTGAAGAGAGAAGAAGGAGGATGGACGGCCCTGATCTGATGAAGAGATCCGACGGCTTGCGACAATATCACCCACTGACTGGATCGGACGGCTCATATTCGTCCCCTGGATCTGGATTGGACACTCCATATGCGATCGCTCCATCTGGATCGGACGGTGCTCGTGGTGTCCGATCGTCCACGGGATCGGACGGCCCGTATAGAGCCACGATGGCACCGGCTTTTAAATTATCCAATGGCCCTCCTTTTGCCACGTCATCAAGGGGTAATTTTAAAGAAAAAAGAAAATTATACTGTGATTATTGTCGACGTTCACATCATACCATCGATAATTGCTGGAAATTGCATGGCAAAACCAGAGAAAAAGGAAAAAGGGATATTTCGATAGTTTTGCAGGTGACAGGTCAACATCTGGACAGATTACGTCCAACAATTAATGATGACCAGTATCAAGAACTTCTGAAGGCCCTAAAGAGGTTGGACACCTCTGATAAAAGCGGAAGTTTTACAGGTACTTCATATTGCTTGATGAATTCCATTTCTAAGGATGCATGGATAATAGATTCTGGAGCTAGTGACCACATTGTTTGCAACAAAAATTTCTTTTCAAAAATCGAAAAATTGCACTTACCAATTTCAGTGCAACTCTCAAATGGAAACACCACACATGTCATGATGACTGGCACAGTTGATCTTAGTTCACTCATTACACTTCGAAATGTGCTCTATGTTCCAAATTTCCATTTCAATCTCATATCAGTTTCTCGAGCTTGTGAGGAAAATTCTTGTCAAATCTGATTCAATTCTGATAATTGTTTCTTTCAGGCCCTTTCGACTGGGAAACTGATGGGCTTGAGTAGTGTTTCGCAAGGGCTATATTTCTGGATCAATTTCCCTAGTGATTTCAGATTATCCTCTGTTGAATTGAATAAAAAATCATTGTGTAATACTGCTGCCAATGATAAAATTTCCCTTAATCATCAAAGATTGGGTCATACTGCTTCTTTTCCTTATCCTCAATGCCTTATCTGTCCCTTAGCAAAACAGACTCGTGCGCCCTTTCCAAATAGCACTTCCCGCGCTACGAGCTCTTTTTCCTTCATTCATGTCGATGTTTGGGGGCCATATCACACACCACATCGTGATGGCTCGCATTTTTTCCTCACGATAGTGGATGACTTCTCACGTGCTACTTGGGTATTTCTCATGCAGTCTAAAAGTCAAGTTCTATCCCATTTGAAAACATTCATTACTTTATCCAAAAATCAATTTGGAAAAAGTGTGCAACGCATTCGTACTGATAATGGCAAAGAATTTTTCAATAGTGAATGCATGTCCTTATTTTCTTCCAATGGGATTCTACATGAGAGTTCATGTGTTTATACCCCACAACAGAATGGAATTGTAGAGCGCAAACATCGTCATTTATTAGAAGTAGCATGTGCTCTTAAATTTCAAGCTTCTATTCCTGAAATTTTTTGGGGAGACTGTGTGGTCACAGCTGCTTATCTAATCAATCGCATGCCAAGTCGTATTCCTGATGGGAAGACACCTTTTGAAATGCTCTATGGAAAGAAACCCGAACTTCAAAATTTGAGGGTTTTCGGTTGCTTGTGCTACATGACTACAGTGGGGCCTTGAGATAAAATGAGTCCCCGAGCTAGTAAATGTATATTCATGGGGTATCCGAACCTAAAGAAAGGATATTGGATCTATGAACCATCCACTGGGGATTTTTTTATAAGCCGGGATGTTATTTTTCATGAAGATATATTCCCCTTTCATGAAGAATTATCCTCTTCTCAAAAATTGGATCAGAGTACAAATGATCATCGTTTCCTTTCTGAAGAGGACTTATCCCCTGGACAATCCTACATTATTGCACCTACCGAGCATCGACAAGAAGCTATTACATCATTATCTGACAAGCCTTCTGCACAAGCAACAGCTATGGATGAATCAAATATGCCAGAAAATGCAATAAATGAGGAAGAATCCAATTTTTCTCCAGAGACAGTTCCTCCGACCACAAAGGATGCATCCAGAAATGAGGAATCCATTACCATTCCACAGCAGGATGCACCTTGACGATCTGGGCGTATTAGCCGTCCACCTACATGGACGAGAGATTATGTCTGTGCTTCCTCAAACTCATCAGGTACTCGTTATCCTATTTCTTCATATGTATCTTTTCATCGGTTGTTTTCGGACCACATGTGCTGCTTTAGTCGGGTATCTGAGGAGCAGGAACCATCCCATTATTATGAAGCAGTAAAAGATCTGCGATGGCAGAAAGCTATGGAGGATGAACTTCATGCCCTGATGGAAAATCGTACATGGGACATTGTCTCATTACCCTCTCATCGTAAACCGATTGGTTGCAAGTGGGTGTACAAGATTAAGTACAAGGTAGATAGCTCCATCGAGAGATTTAAAGCTCGATTAGTGGCCAAAGGTTTTACTCAATGAGAAGGTTTCAATTATCATGAAACCTTTTCTCCAGTAGCGAAGGATGTCACGGTCCGCACCTTTCTATCAATTGCAGCATGTCGTGACCTGTCTCTACACCAAATGGATGTCAACAATGCATTCCTACATGGTGACTTAGATGAAGAAATCTATATGGAGCTTCCACCGGGTTTATGGAGACAGGGGGAGTCTAAGGTATGTCGTCTCCGTAAATCCTTATATGGTCTCAAATAGGCATCACGTCAATGGTACGCCAAGTTCACCAATGCACTCATTGCTACAGGATTCAAACAGTCCAAACATGATTATGCTCTCTTCACATGGACAAAAGGTATGTCATCTATTTACTTGATGATATATGTTGATGACATACTCATTATGGGAAATGATGAACCTACTGTGAGAAAACTCAAGCAATATTTGCATTCTACTTTCCACATTAAAGACTTAGGGTCACCAAAATATTTTCTTGGAATTGAGATAGCTCGCTCAGACCAAGGGATATCTCTTAGCCAACAAAAATATGTACTGGAAATCATATCAGAAGCAAGTCTGTCAGGGTGTAAGCCAGCAGTTATTCCCATTGAACAAAATGTGAAGTTGACTACAGCTGAATATGATGTGGGGCTCAAATCTGAGATTGATGATCCATTGCTCAAGGACCCATTAATTTATCAGCGATTAGTTGGCAAACTCATTTATCTCACTATGACTAGACCGGACATTTATTATGCGGTTCAGACCTTGAGTCAATTCATGCATAATCCCAAACAATCTCATATGAATGCAACTTTGAAGGTTGTGAGGTATTTAAAGAAATGCCCAAGACTAGGAATTCTACTTTCTCGCAAGTGTAATATGGAAATGACAGCTTATTGCGACTCAGATTATGCGACTTGCCCCATGAGTCGAAGATCTATCTCCGGTTTCTGCATTAAACTTGGAGACTCATTGCTTTCATGGAAAACAAAGAAACAGTCTTCTGTGTCTTTATCATCTGCTGAAATTGAATATTGATCCATGGCCAAAACTGTTTGTGAAGTAATTTGGCTACGAGGATTACTCTCGGACCTTGGAATACGAGTTAAGGGATCAACCTTATTGTTTTGTGACAATGATTCTGCGCTCAAGCTTGCGGCGAATCCTGTATTACATGAAAGAACGAAGCACATAGAAGTTGATTGCCATTTCACCAGAGAGAAGATCCAAGAAGGTATAATTGAAACAAGAGGAATCAGAATCACTGAACAACCAGCGGATATATTCACCAAACCTTTATGTCAAAGGCAACATACATATCTTCTGAGCAAGCTTGGTATCTTAGATATATTCAAGCCACCAGCTTGAGGGGGAGTGTTGGAAGATATGTCTGAAGATATCAAGAATATATCAATTATAATTAAGTCAAGTTAGGATTAGATTTGATATACGTAGAATAGAGTATATAATTTTTCCTTCTTTATTGTCTTTTCCTTTCACTATATATTGTTACTTCTGTACATTGTTCAATACATAGAAGAAATACAGAAAATTCTTCTACAATTTCTCTTCTCGTGCCAATTCTCCCTTGTCTTCATTGCACTCTTCCCATATTTTTTCACAATAGGAATGGCTCCGGCCAGAGCGAGATGGAGAAGCTTTGACTGAATGTTGTGAAAGCGAAATAGATCAAAGTCACAACTGCAGGGCTAAAGACACGATGCAGAAGCTCCACCATGGGAGAAACCGGAGTGGATATGAATTTATATGAGGATCTACGGTCGATTAGATGTGAATTAATATGAGAATATTCTGTTGCCTTCGTTGCCTATCGCGTGACCTCGGCCTCGGTGAATATGCGCATTTTAATCCTCGGGAGACCACAGAGAGAGAGAGAGAGAGAGAGAGGCCGGTCTGGTCCTTGGACGGGGTTTGGGTGTCATGGAAACTCGACTTGCACTTGTTAACACCCCTAATACAAGTATGTAGCCGGTGCGTCTGGCTGGGTTCTTATTGGCAGAGTTCTCCCACTTCGTTGACTGCTTATGTGGACGGAGAATAGACTAAGTGCTTTGATACTTGATGGTCTACCTCAAGTTTTGGAGTGCCAAGAAGCAACCTAGTGTGGCCCATTCTAATTTAGACGCTGAGCATCGTGTGATAGCTCATTGTGTTGTTGAGCTAGGATCTCCCTTTTTTCCCTCTCACTATACGTTGTGACAACCCGCTATCTACTTTGCTCTCAATCTCGTGTTTCATGCTACACATCAAGCTAGACTTTTGCTTTGCTCAAGAGTGAATTACTTATGGTGATCTACATGTTTGCCATGTGCCTATAGTGCATCAGTTGACGAACATCTTCGCTAAGGGACTACCTAATTCGCGACGCATGCTATTGTCTCTCAATTATTATGCATCCTTTGAATTGAGGACGGCATCAATATGTAATTGGTATGTTTTATAGGGTCTTTTTGCAATGATGTTTTCATATGTAATTTGACTATAATTAATCACTCCTAAAAGTACATATCACTCAACTCTAATTAAGGTTAAACTGCCATCTTTATCTGACTTTAAAGATTTATATGTTTTAGGATATCTCTTGTCGCTTTGACACTTGTCCACATTGTACACAAATAAAAAATAATCAAGAAAAATAAAAATAAAGAAAAAGAATAGGATGCACATGTAGTACGTGTCCGTCGATAATGCGATTCACCAAAGTAGCCAATCGAATAATATATTCATGTTATATATATGGTTAATGGATCAACGAATGCAAACAAATCAAGATACGTATTTTCTATTCACGTATCTATTTTTATTGAATTCATGAATCTCTTGGATTCACGTATCTTCGGAATTCATGAATCTCTCGTATATACGTATCTCTTGAATTCATGAATCTCTCGGATTCACGTATCTCTTGAATTCATGAATTTCTTCTTGGATACATGTATTCATTTAATTCATGTATCGCTTCTGTACATGAACTTGAAAGCTCTATAAATAGATAAGAACATAGAGCTTCAAAAAGGTTTTTTAGGGGGTTCTTCAGAAAAGACAAAATTCTATTCTACTCTTCCGATTCTTCTGAGTGTGCTGGTTCAATTGAACGGTTCGACTGAGTCCTGTTTGCATAGTGCTAATCCAAACAGGTTCGAGGTGTTGTATCTTGGGAGGCATAGTTNATGACCAGACCAGACATTTGTTATGCGGTTCAGACTCTGAGTCAATTCATGCATAATCCCAAATAGTCTCATATGAATGTAGCTTTGAAGGTTGTGAGGTATTTGAAGAAATGTCCAGGACTAGGAATTCTACTTTCTCGCAAGTGCAATATGGAAATGACAGCTTATTGTGACTCAGATTATGCGACTTGCCCCATGAGTCAAAGATCTATCTCCGATTTCTGCATTAAACTTGGAGACTCATTGCTTTCATGGAAAACGAAGAAACAGTCCACTGTGTCTTTATCATCCGCTGAAGCTGAATATCGATCCATGGCCAAAACTGTTTGTGAAGTAATTTGGCTAAAGGATTACTCTCGGACCTTGGAATACAAGTTAAGGGATCAACCTTATTGTTTTGTGACAATGATTCTGCGCTCAAGCTTGCGGTGAATCCTGTATTACATGAAAGAATGAAGCACATAGAAGTTGATTGCCATTTCACCAGAGAGAAGATCCAAGAAGGTATAATTGAAACAAGAGGAATTAGAACCACTGGACAGCCAGCAGATATATTCACCAAACCTTTATGTCAAAGGCAGCATACATATCTTCTGAGCAAGCTTGGTGTCTTGGACATATACAAGCCACCAGCTTGAGGGGAAGTGTTGGAATATATGTTTGAAGATATCAAGAATATACCAATTATAATTAAGTCAAGTTAGGATTAGATTTGATATACGT
Source organism: Corymbia citriodora subsp. variegata (assembly GCA_014858505.1). NCBI lineage: Eukaryota > Viridiplantae > Streptophyta > Magnoliopsida > Myrtales > Myrtaceae > Corymbia > Corymbia citriodora. Next base: position 19,128 of record MU090878.1, read on the forward strand.
AGAATAGAGTATATAATCTTTCCTTCTTTATTGTCTTTTCCTTTCACTATATATTGTTACTTCTGTACATTGTTCAATATATAGAAGAAATACAGAAAACTCTTCTACAATTTCTCTTTTCGTGTCAATTCTCCCTTGTCTTCATTGCATTCTTCCCATATCTTTTCAGGAATTGGATTAGACCCATAGGCTTGATCCAATTCTAACAGAACCAGTCACTTATTTATTTTTTTCCAATCTGCAATTGAGATCAACTTGTACCATGCATAGTCCAAGTTCTTTCTAACAAAAGAGAGACTATAATATCGTCAGCCAAACTCTAGACTCACAATATTATTTATCCTATTTTGCATGTCATTATCTTCTAGATAGACACAACAAAGAAAAAGCAATATTTGTGATATCTCCTCATGAAGACTCACGACGCAAGTAGTCTTCTGCAAAAGAGTACTATTCTTAATTTCTCATCTTCATTTTGGTGATTTTGATGCGGCCTTGATCGTGTCCTTAGGGCCATTTTGTTGAACTCCATTCCCTCTAGAGCTTGTACATGCTGCTAACAGAAAATAGTTTTTATGGATCTAAGTTCATTGACCACACAAGATGAGAAAGAATGAGGGACTGAGGGAAAGATTAGGTTTTTTAAGAAATTAGGAAATGAAATATGTATATTGATAGGGTTTTTGAAGAAATTAAGAAAATAAAATATATAGTCAGTTAGTCCGGTTCCAAACCGAGAATTGGACCAATGCCCGTGGAAACCACCCAAAACTAGCCTATCCAAGCATTTCTAGTTCGGGCAATTCCTATTTCATACCCCTATACAAAGGCAACCCTTCGGAAATGTTGCAAAGTGAATATGTACATTTTCAAATGTTACCTTGAAACGACATATAAAATGCAGAATAAAATAATAATTTAAAACAAATTTTTTAATTCCAAATTTCTTTTCTTCTAAAAATATCGATCGAACTAATATAACCTTTCAAAGGTTGTAACACGACTAATAAAAATTAGCAAAATAACTATAACTATAACTATAATAATAATAATAATAATAATAATAATAATAATAATAATAATAATAATAAACAACAAAGAATTAGTGCTCATTATAATCCATGGGCAAGCAAAGTGCTAAGAGTGCTTAATAATCACTCACCCACATGCATGCGGGTATTGTGTGATCTAGCTCACAACCTATTGTCTTCTTTTGAACAAGTTAGATGAAACTCACACTTATATAATGGCCCACTTTCTCCCAACTTTCCTACGTGGAAAAGGAAAAGCAATTTTTTTTTTACTAGTAGTAGACACCTTTATGCTCTATGCTCTATGCTCTATGCTCTATGCTCTATGCCTTGTTCATCATTGATAGATCAGTGTACTTCTCATCTTTAGACAATCTTGTTAGGACACCATCTGCATAATGGCTTATGCATCTTTCATCCGGTTTACTCAATCGTTGAACAAATTAATAGCATTTGAATATTTTGTGATTTTCAAAACATTTTAATAACTACTCAATGCTTCATGAATGTGAAGAGTTGGTGGCGGTGAGAAGAATGCCTTGGGCTAGCTAGGCTCATGAATGCGAGCACTATGCTTCACAAGGGTGGATGAGAATAACTGACGCTGGGGGATAATTTTCGAAAATATGGGAGAAAGATCATGAAATTAAAAGTGACTTTGAGCTGTTAAACGTTCGCCTATTAAAAGCTTTTAGGTAAGAAAGTAGAAAAGTCTAAGTAGTTCTGGTTTAGGGTTAAGCTGCGCTCTCTCAAAGCTGAAAACAGCCATAATTTTTCATAAATCTTTTATGTGCAATTTCCAAACAAAAATTTAGGGTTAACTACAAGATTGCATTCAGATTTAATCAATTAGGTGGAGATATTTTAACATTTGTTATTCTGTCATTGTTAAAATCATGCTAATGCCACTAAAAATCCCAAATTGATATCTTCAAGATACATTTTTCTTTTTCCATACTAATTTTCGTCTAACAAGAAAATCCAAACCGGTTAACCTTTGTTAATCTTCTATCAAGTATTTGATGAAAATGCATATATGTTAGTACAAGTGGCAAAGGACTGCAAGATGGATCTAACATGGCAAATGATGGTTTCGATGTGGAAAATCCATGTAACATACGGTAGATTTGAGTTAGGGGTACTAATTTCGGGATTTTTTTTTTATTCATAAGTTTGGGTAATTGTTCATGGGATACTAATTTGATAATCTTTGTGAGATTAAAATTAATTTGAGGCAAATGTGTTAAGGAGAATCAGTTTGGAATTTTACTAGTATTAATCATGTTAAGATCTCATCATGTGCATGTGTAACTGAAATTTATTGATCGATTGTATCCGTGTAAACATGTTAACATTACTGATGGAAAATATTAATTTATCTGCTGTTTGTGGGAGTGAGGGTCTGTTTGGCAACTTTCCAAGTAACTAATTCTAATTTTTTGTTCTCAGGAATAGATTTGGAAACAAATCCATTTAGTAAACTTTTTATTCTTGGGAATAGATTTGGAACAGAATCAAGAATAAAAAGAAGTTTTTTTTTTTTTTGTTCTCAGGAACAATTCTAGAATCAAGGCTATTTTTTTTTTCATTTCTCTTTCTCTTCTCTTTCCTTTCATTTTCTTCTTCTTTCTTTGGTTGAATGTCAACCTCAGCTATGGCCGGGGACTGGCTAGACAAGGGTCAGCACCTTGGTCGGTTCAAGTCTCACCAGTGCATTGCCAGGTTGGTGTTGCCTAGCCAAGTTGACGCCAACTTGGTGATGGGCCAGAGAGCCTCACTGGTGGCTAGGTGAGGCCAAGGCTCGTGGCCCAAGCCTCACTGTGGCTCAATATTGTCGGGGGCTAGTGATGCTCCTGCGAGGGCGCCGGCCTTCATCTAGTTGGTTGCCAGCCACACTTTCAAATGTATTTAAATCATTAAAAAAATTAAAAGAAAATAGTTTGGACTAGAAATTTTAAGGTCCTACCAAATGCATTTCTATTTAAGGTCCTACCCAATGCATTTCTATCTCGAGAATTAAAAAAAATTGAATAGTTATCAAACATTTTCAAATGCTCAGAAATTATTCTTAGGAACATGATGAAAAAGAATCATTTCTGAATAGAAATTGTTTCCGGGCACATAAGCGTTACCATGTGCATCCTAAGTATCTTTGTAATCTTGAGAAAGAGCATTTAGTCGCCATTTTCTCTTTTACTGATTATTACTTACTTGGTTTAATTAATATAAACAAGAAATAAAAAAGAAGGATTGCGATCGATTATTTTGCTCATGTGGTCGCACATCTTTCCAACGAGAAAGAAGTTTCTTCCTCGACAAGTCCACGGGTGGCTAATTCACCATTAGATGATGCGATATATTATATGTATTTTGACTTAATCATGTAATCAATATTATCTACATGTTGAAAATATACTAATTCAACGTACTTGACTTAGCAGTTGAATTACTATATATTACTATTTAGTAGGAAACAATAAGAAATAATAAATCACTATAAAAAGTGATTTAATGAAAAAATGATTTTTTTCTCTGGTTAGGGGAGAGTAGATACGTTTATCTTATGGAGTCTCATCTGTTTTTGAAGATACCATGTTAACAATTACATAAGTATATCACTCAAAATAAAACAAACCTCCAAAAAAAGAAAAAAAAAAAGACAATGGCATCCTTTGTCGTTCAGGTGCTATCTAGCCAAAGGTGCCGACCAGTATCGCAATCCTTTGGCGCGGTGGACTAACCCAACCAAGCCAAAGTCCTCTACTTTTGCATCAAAAACTGAATCGGGCATGATGTTGATAGGCTTCTATGTCCTTATGAACAACGCAATGTTCAAATTCTTTGTGGATACATAGCAATGCTGAGGCTACCCCTCATTCAATTTGTTGAAAATATGTCTCGAACTTGAGTCCAAAGCGAAAGTCTGAATATTTCGAATTGGATATTTTGCGAACATTCGAAATTGAGCAAAGAAGATCCGAAGATCAACTCCTCAATGTTCAATTATGTTTTGGAGCATTTGAATCCACTTTGAATTTGTTTCTTAATCCTAGTATGTATGGGTTAATTAATTTTATATCTTTATGTATTCTTTCCTATTCCATGTAGGAGTGACTTTCAGGAATTGGAAAGTCCTCAAGTCAACTATATGTATTTGGCCATGTGTGGAGAAGAAAGATGCCGTTGTTGATGCAAGAAGTCTTGAAGCACCGATTCGTCATCAAGTGCTTAGGAGGAGTTTTCTCTGTTGATTACATTCGTGCAATTATACCAAGAAGTTTCAAGTGTTTGTAGCCAATTAAATTCAGTGTTGAGCCAAGGTGGAGATTATTGAAAATATGTCTTGAGTTTGAGCCCAAAGCGAAAGTTTGAATATTTCAAATTGGATATTTTGTGAACATTCAAAATTGAGAAAAAAGATCCGAAGATCAACTCCTCAATGTTCAATTTTGCAGTGGAGTATTTAAATCCACTCTGAATTTGTTTCCTAATCCTTGTAGGTGTGGGTTTCTTAATTTTATATCTTTTTTCCTACTCCACATAGGAGTGACTTACAAGAATTGGAAAATCCTCAAGTCCACTATGTATATTTGGCCATGCGTGGAGAAGAAATGTGCCATTGTTGATACAAGAGGTCTTGAAGCGCCAATTTGTCATTAAGTGCTTGGGAGGAGTTTTCTCCATTGATTTTGTTCGTGCAATTATGCCAAAAAGATTCAAGTACTTGTAACCGATTAAATTCTTGTGGTAAAAATTCGTGAATAATTCCTTTGTGAGATTGAGAGATTATTTCGCTAAAAGTGTTTGAATGACTTGAGTGTGTAATCTCCATTGTATCACTTGTTCTATAGTGGAATTTATCGCTGCTCTCCCCATAGATATAGGTGTCTACGACCGTACCACGTAAATTTGGTGTCCAATTTTCTTTTTTAATTCTGTCTATTTTATTGTTCGATCGCCTGCCCATTTTGCAACAATTAGGAAACATCACAACGCGGGCCCATGAAGATAATGTTGGGCTAGAATGATGTTTGATTTAAGAGGGAGTCTCAAACGTGAGGGAGAGATTATCAAGATACATATATGAGTTGTGTTAGAGAAGTAGTCTCACATCGGAGAATTGATGTGATGTGGAGTAGTTAATATATCCTAATTTACCCATAACTCACTAGCTTAAACTTTTGAGTTGAGATAAGTCTAACTAAATATATTGACGAGCTCGGGCTTGGGTTTCCCCCTTGGCAATCTCCCCAGGTGAAAGTATTAGACTTCTACTGCATGCTTCCAACAACTAGTATCAAAGCCAGCCTTAGCTACGGTAAAGCAAATCGATAGTGACAGAAGAATTAAAAGTGAGAATCGACATATTTGATGGGAAGAATTTTGATTATTGGAAGATGCTAATTGAAGATTATCTCTATCAGATGAAATTACACGTGCGCCCATTTGGAGAGAAGCCAAAGACGATGAAGAAAGCTGATTGGGATTTGCTAGATAGACGAGCGATAGATGTCATTAAGCTAACATTGGCTCGTAACATTGCGTTTAACATCGTGAAGGAGACTACCACTATAGGTTTGATGAAAGCCTTGTCGGATATGTACGAGAAGCCCACTACGATCAATAAGGTCTATTTGATACGACGTCTGTTTAACTTGAAGATGAGCGAAGGTGCGTCAGTTGCAGATCATATCAATGAATTCAATGTGATTGTTAGTCAATTGAGTTCAATTGAGATTGACTTTGAAAATGAAGTACGTGCTTTGATTCTGTTATCCTTATTACTTGAAAGTTAGAATACTATTATTACTATCGTTAGTAATTCCTCTAGGTCAACAAGCTTAACGTTTGATGGGGTTCGAGATTTAATTCTAAGTGGAGATATTCGTAGAAGAGAATCTGGAGAGCTTGTATCTATTGCTTTAGTGGGTAAAAATAGATGAAGAACTAGTACACGTAGTAGTAGGAACATGAATAGATGCAACCAATCTAGGACTAATGGTTTTGTCCGTTGGAACTGTGGCAAGAGGGGGCATTTTCGAAGAAATTGCCTTAAGTCGAAGAATGAGAAGGGTAAGAAAATTTTAGTTGATATTGCAAATGATGTTACAACTATAACTATTGGTAATTCGGATAGTGCTGATTATATCATGTCTGTCACTTATTATTCATCATTTGATGGATAGATTATGGATTATGGTTATTCTTTTCATGCTACACCAAATAGAAACTGGTTCACTATTTATCAGTGCACGGATGGTAGTAAAGTGCAATTGGGGAACAACGCTAAATGCAATGTCGTAGGTGTTGGCGATATTAAAATCAAAATGCATGATATTATTGTGAGGACATTAACCATTAACTGGAGTAAGGCACATTCCAGAATTGAAGAAAAACTTAATTTCCTTAAGTGCCCTGGATTCAGCTAAGTGTTAGTATTTTTCAGAATGTAGAGTTCTGAAAGTTGTTTGAGATGCTTTAGTGATAATGAAAGGAATCAAGCATAATGACCAATATGAGCTTCAAGGTGAGATGATGATAGATTTCACTATGGAGACGTCAAATGCACCTGTTCGAGAGTCTGAATTGTGGCATATGTGTTTGGGGCACATTGACAAGAGAAGCCTAAAGGTTTTAAGTGAAAGAAATTTGCTATGTGGTTATGTTGGTAATGAATTGAATGTATGCAAGTGCCGTGATTTAAATCAAAGGCGAAAAATGCAGTTCAATACAATAGTAAAAAAAACCACGAAAATTGCAAAATTACTTCACTTGAATGTTCATAGGTTGTTACGGTTTCCTTCTAGGAAGAGTGCTAGATATATGTTAACAGTTGTTGATGACTACTCGATGAAGACGTGGGTATTTGTACTTAGGTACAAATTTGATGCTATTGTCAGGATCATGCAATTGAGAGCTTTGATTGAAAAGGAGACTGGTAAGATAATCAAGCAAGTGCAGACTAATAGTAGTATGGAGTTTTACTCGAAACTATTAAACAAATTCTGCATGAAGAAAGACATAGTGAAACACCACACTACTGCCAATGAATCATAACATGTTGTGGAATTGTTGAGCAGAACATTACTAGAGATAGCCCATAAAATGATCTCTGGTACTAGTGTGGCTAGGAGATTCCTAGCAGATGTGCTTAGTACAATGAGTTACCTGATGAATAGATCCCCATCGACTGCAATTAGACATTGGACTCCTGAAAAAGTGTGGTCAGGTAATGTTGTTGATTATTTTATTCTTAGAATATTTGATTGCCATGTTATGTTCAAGCGAGTGATGGTAAGCTCGATGTAATGGCAATAAAGTGCATATTTCTAGACTATGCACAAGGTGAGTAGAGTTATCGATTGTGGTGTCTAGAGTTAAATTCACCTGTTATCAGAAGAGAAGTTACATTTGACGAGTCTCCAGTACTTCTGGCTAGGAGTGGTTATGCAATGCTTATATGAATCTGAACGGTGTTCAACTTGAGGTAAAGTTGCAACCAAAAACTTCTGAGGTAGTAAATACTAATGTGGTAATCAACACAGATTGTACTTGTAACAATGTGGAGTTTGTAAAGCCAACAATTGCTATAATTGCTGATATTGACAAGGTACGTATTTGATCTCCTAACAAATATGAATGCGACAATGGTTTTGCTTTATTTGTGGTCAAGGAGATTGCGTCGAGATATCCTTGCGTAGCAGTTAAAGGTGCATGTGGAGTTGGTGTTCTTATAAGGTCATCGATTATGGTAAGTTCAAGCGAGACTTGGACTTGAAAGATATCTGTGGCGATTGAGCCCATCGGGGGCTATGGGAGAGAAGCAATAGAGTTCGAATTTTTTTTTAGCAAACTGATTGTGACTTGGCTCAAACGTCGAGCCAAAGTGGAGATTGTTGAAAATATGTCTCAAGTTTGAACCCCAAGCGAAAGTCTAAATATTTCGAATTGAATATTTTGCGAACATTCGAAATTGAGCAAAGAAGATCCGAAGATCAACTCCTCAATGTTCAATTCTGCATTAGAGCATTTGAATCCACTCTGATTTTGTTTCCTAATCTTAGTAGGCTTGGGTTTCCCCCTTGGCAATCTCCCTAGGTGAAGGTATTAGACTTCTATTGCACGCTCTCAATAATTGGTATCAGAGCCGATAGTTGCGGTTTCTGGGTAGGTGGGCGTTGTGGTGTAACAACGTGGGCCCATGAGGATGATGTTGGGCCAAAATCATATCTGATTTAAGGAGGAGTAGACCTAATATTGGAGTTCACACGTGAGGGAGAGATTGTTAGAATACGCGTATGAGTTGTGTTAGAAAAGTAATCCTACATTAGAAAATTGATGTGATGTGGAGCAGTTAATATATCATAATTGGTTCACAACTCACTAGCTTAAACTTTTGAGTTGAGGCAGGTCCAACTAAATATATTGACGAGCTCGGGCTTGGGTTTCCCCATTGGCAATGTAACATCCTGAAATTCGAGCCCTTTAAGGGATGAATGAACATTAATTTCGCCAATACATTGTTGGTTGATCTCACTCGGAACTGATCACTCCTGAGATACTGACCTTGAGGGGAAAGGCTAATGAGGACAGAACTCATGCGACTAAAGAACTTGACCTGGGAAAACAACTCGGCCGTGAGACTTGCGTAAGGATGATCCTGTAGTCATGCAGGCCGATTTCAGAGACGAATAGAAGTCGATTCGCGGACAGAAATAATGGGACGATGGGTGATTCCGTCTACTATTATCGAATCTGTAAACAGCCCTATGTCGATCTTTGATAATCGTGTACTTTGAAATAAGAATCGATCCTTCGCAATTTCATGTCGTCAAGGACGTCCATGTGTCGAAAAATCTTGAACGTGAATTGGCACGAGTCGGTTACATGTGAATCCTCAAAGCCGCCTGTTAGTCTGAGTTGTACCAAAATGGCATTCGGGCGAAATTGACATGACATGAGAATCCAATATTGGACTTTGAATTTTCGGGAATGTTCGAGAAGGACTTTTGGACGATGCTTCTTAAACAGTCGACAGTGCCGGTTAAGCCGAGTATTTGGAAAAGGGACTTTCGGACCGAGGAAACGAGCCTACGAGGACGTGGGCCGGGCAAGAACAGTGTAGGCCTCATGCCCAAGGTGGGACAGCCACCATAAAAGGCCCAAGACAAGCAAGTGAGCCCGTTGGGCCAAACCGACCCTTTACCCTTCCGAGTCCATTGTCTAAAACCAAGCCAATTCAAGCCCAATAAATTCCTGAGCCCGTTCCTATTCATTTTCAAGCCCATTTCCTAGGCCCGTCCTCCATTTTCAGCCCAAGGACAGATTGGGAAATGTGCAAGGTGGAAATGACCAAAATGCCCTTGGATATTTTGAAGAAAAGTCAAAAGGAAGAGAGAGAAGATGAGGTCATTGTTTGGCAAGTGGGGCAAGCCTTGATGGCTTGGATAAGGCTTATCCTTCAGCCTTCACTTCACTCTCTCTCTCCTCTTCATCTTCTCCAAAATCGCAGCACCTCTCTCCCGTGGTTTTCCTTCCTTTCTTCTGTTTTTCAGTTTGACCTTTCACCGAAATCTGAGTTGTTCATTGCCTTCCCGTTGGAATCTCGTCTCGTTCCACCGGCCGTTGTGTTCAGAAGAGAAATTCCGTTCAAATAGCGTCAGCCGATCGCCGGACGGAGCTGCTGGTCAACCCGTATTCCGGCCGAAAGCTACCGCTGGCCTGACCGTTTTCTGACCGCCTACTGCTGTTCTGTTTTGCTGTTTCGGCCATTTTCCTCCCTTTCCGACCCAATCTCCACCCATACCAGCCACAAGTGGTTCCTCCTCAACCCCCAGGTGCCGCCAGTCGCTGGCCCGTTGCTCGCCGGAGCTCCGGGCAGCCCGTTCAACTCCAGTCAGCAACTTTCCTCCTGTGCAGTCAGTTTTTCAGAGTTGCAGAGGGATTTCGAGTTTGTTGCTGCTGTTCTCAGCCCCGAGACCACCTTGGATCATCGTGGTAGAGGTCTCCGGGTGTCGGGTTCGTCGCCGCCGCCGCGTCCATGTCGCCGGCCCGCTTAACGGGTGAGTTTAGCTCCTAATCCCTATTTAGTGCCTAAACTTGCTTAGGGTTGGTTAGTTAGTGTTAATCTTGGTTTAAGGGGTTTAATTAAGTTGTATTAGCCCTAAGATAGGTGGTTAGATAGATGGTTAAGATTAGATTAGATTAATTTTTCTTATTAAGCTTAATTGTGCTTAATTTGGGATTAATTATGCTTATGTGTTTAATTAAGCATGATTTGCTTTAATTGAATTGATTAATTGTTTTAATTAATGTTTTGTTTAATTTCTGGATTAAATGTTTTAATTAATTGAATTTCGGGAAAATCACTATTCATAATTACTGTTCACGAGCACTGTTCACGATTACTGTTCACGGCACTGTTCATCCAGAAGCTAATTTTTGTCTGAATTTGATGTGCTATTGATTTTTATTATTAATTGAAGTGCCGATTGTTAATTATACTCATGATTGATGATGAAATGCGTGATCGAATGCTGATTGGAAATTGAATTTTGGAAATTGTCGAGTGAGATCGCATGACATATTGCGTGGGTTATCTGAAATGGCATGTCGTATGAGCATGAGTGATATTTCATTCACGACAGAGCAAAGATATAAATGGATTGTTTGATGAGGTATTGCATGGTCACATTAAGAGGAGAGCCCGGCGTTGCCGGAAGACCGCCAATCCCTATGGGGTTGTGCCGTGGCTAGTGGGTCGCCTGACTTCGGTCGGATGCCTGACAGGGAGGGGTTCTATGTGGGACCGCGGTATGGGGGCGGGTCCCGGGCCTCTGTCAGTAGCGGGACTGCGGTAGTGGGCGGGTCTTGTGCTCATTCGGGAATGCCGTCTTGGGAGTGAGCCATTGACGTCGCCGTGCCTCGAGGTAAAGAGGACGAAGCTGGTTTAGCCAGGAACCACCAACCATAAGGTTGTGCCGTGGCCCAGGAGGAGGGGTCGTAATAATCGGAGCATGTGTGGGTGTGAGGCATGAGAAAGTTGTATGAGATGCTCTGATTATTTGCATGCTCTTAATGTCATGATGATTTGTGGTATGCACGCATGAGTTGACAGTCATGCAGGGTGTGGTAATGGCCAGGTGAGATTGCTTGTGGCGCGACTCACATGTGATTGATGAATTATGTCATTTAACGGCCATGTGCCTTGCTTGCATTGTATGAGATTCGACGTGCAGGGTATGGCATACCGGGTAAGGTTGCATGCGAACCGATTGTATGATTGTTGATTGCCATGTTTGTTGTTGGCTGTTGTTTGGTTTTGGTTGTTTGTTGGGTTGAGTGAGGGGTGGTTCTAGAGAGATACCCCGAGTTGAGTTGGCGTACTAACCGGGGCTTAGGGGGAAGAACTCGCTGAGATTTTATCTCAACCCGTCGTGGTTAAACATTTTCAGGTCCCTAGAATGGCGTACCCGCAATGGAGAATCCTGCCCCCGCTTCTCCAGTGATCGACTCGACGGAGCTTGAGTCCGATGGGTCCGAGTGACCGTGGTGTTGAACCCGAGGGTTCTTTGTGTACTGTTGGATTAGCGTAGTTCTTTTGGTTTCTCTTAGAGGATGGATCGGCCCTTTTGTCGGGCTTGTAATTCGAAAATGATCCTCCGTTGGTTAATCCAGTAATTTGAACAAATGAGTAGTTGCTGTTGTTCTGGCTGTTCATCCCTCTATCCCTGTTTGATTGTTTGTTTGTCTGGGGATGGTTCGTCTTCCGCTTGCGCATAATCAAAGATAA
>MU090879.1:0-18354 GCA_014858505.1 Corymbia citriodora subsp. variegata
AAGAGAGAACGGTGTAGTAATTTTGATATTTTGCTTCCTAGGAATATTGCGAGGGCAGCTATCCATATCCAACGATAAAATCGTCTATTTTCGTGAAGTAACTACTACGTAGACCGTGACACCCTTCTTTCTTCAAGAGCATGTCCCAGGATCTTCTAATTAATCTTTCAAGATGATTAAAGTAAGATTGTTCTGGGTGATTTGCCTTTTATTGTGGCTGGGGCGGGCTGTGACTCTGAGATCTGGTCTTTTATGCTTTGGGTTTATTATGAATTTGTCTTTATGGTTAAGGATATTATCTTATTACCAGAAACCTAAAGAGAATAAAAAAAAGAACAACTCTAAAACAAGGCTTCGACCCAGGTTCACTCTCGCATTGGCAGCTTCGGGCTGGAGTAGAACGCTGTTTAATTAAGGACACATGAGCATGTGGTAGTTTTACGAAGACAAAAGAACACGTGTAGTTCATATTTGCTCCATGGTTAATAATACTTTGCCGAAGAAATACTTTGTCGATGATGAATATTCAATTGATCGGTTTATTCAAGTTCACATTAGCATTGTGCGAAATCTCAAAATTCAAGAAATAATACTGAAAACAATTCCTAATCGGGTTTATATTGGCAATTAAAGGGAAAATGTGCGTACCAACTGATTTGGGCATGGAATTAGCGCCATTAATTTACTATTTACTGAAAAGAAAAGTGAATAAGTTGCTCCCTATATTAGTGTCGGTGAAAGTCTTCCATGTTTTTTTTTTCGGTCGATAAAATCTTCCGATTGAAGATAGAGGAATTTTCATCTACTCCTTTTCTAAGTTTCCATGGTTCTTCCTGTAATATTCTAGAATCATTAAATCTATATCTAATTAGCTTCCCCAAATAATTGAGCAAAATGTACAACATATGTATCCATGGTATAACAAAAGAAAAAAAATCAGATAGAATAGCATAAACACAAAAACATATAATTCATGAATCTTAGAATACTTGTAAAAATATGATTGTCCCAAATGGGAAAACTTGCAGTTTGCAAAAGAGATTGTTTATTTAGAGTTAATATTATGTCAGAAGCATTATTTTTTCTTTTCCACCAAAAAATTAAATATTGTTTGAATTTAAAAAATATTTTGAAAAATAAATTTTGCTTACGTATCAATTTTTTTATATTGCGAGAATTGCAAGTGTTTAGGGTTAAAAAAGAAGAAGACAAAAGCGCGTTTCCCACAAGATTTAAAAAAAAAAAAATTGATGGAGAAGGAGACAAGAAAAGCAACGGCGAGTCACGGCGGTCTCTGCAAGGCAAAAAAGTTGTTGGATAGATTTGGTGATTGTGTTGGCGCCCGGCATCCATGGACGCCCTTATCCAACCCCACCTCCACTCTTCCCTCTCCTGCTCTCCCAAAATTCTCTTCTTCCTCTCTATCTTCCTCATCACTCTCTCTCTCACTCTCTCTCTAAACCGAAGCTCCTCCAGTCCGCCGGCGCCTCCACCTCTACCTCCACCCAATGCCTTTCCCGTCTGAGCCCTTCCATAGCCCTTCCATAGTACTTCTCCGTCGGAGGCGACGGGTTCTATTACTGACGACTGCTTTGACTTGCTTGCCTTCTCCGTAAAGAAAGGGCGATGTCCACATCACCAAAGCCGTGCATGCTCTCGTCCTCAAGCTTGAGGAAAATCCCAGTTCGGGCAATGCTCTCATAGCGGCCTGCCTCAAACTTGGTAGCACTTCGGATGCTTACAGCGTCTTCGATGGGCTGTCGCGTCACTATGTAGTTTCTTGTACGGCTGTCGTCTCTGGTCTCGCTAAGGCGGACCGAGTACTCAAAGTGGTGGACACTTCCTTCAAATTGATGAGTTCAGGTATTCAGCCAAATGAGTTAGCTTCATTGCGATTGTGACTGCTTGTATGCAGCTGACTGAATTGGAGGTGGGTTTGCGAGTCCATGCTTTGGTGGCTAACAGGGGTTATTTAGAAAGCCTCTTCGTTTCGAATGCACTTATGGGTATATATAATAAATGCGACTGTCTGGATTCTGTTCTTGAATTGTTTGATGAAATGCCCACGAGACACATTGCTTCGTGAATTACTGTAGTTTTGGGATTGGTGAAGGCCCAAATGCATGAAGAGCATTTGAATCTTTTCGGCAAATGGGTCAAACTAATGATGTACTAATACTAATAGTTTAATTAGAGAAAAAGAAATTCATGGTCATGCCATCAGAATTGGTATGGAGACTGACTTGAGTGTGAACAATGCACTTATAGGATTTTACATAAAATGTGGGACCATAGACAATGTTAAGGCCTTGTTTGAGAAGATGGCCACAAGGGATGTTATCACTTGGACACAGGTGATTAGAGGCTGTGCGGAGTTCAGTTGATTAATATGATGCCAGAGAAGAATTGTGTTTCTCGCAATGCCCTTATGGCAGTACTTTGTGAAAATGAAAAAGCTTTTGAAGTGCTAGATTTACTTATTAGTATGGTGGAGGAGGGTTTGGAGTTGACTGACTACACTTTTAACTACTGTTGCTAAGGCATGTGGGTTGCTTGGGGCAGGGAAACTTAGTGAGAGCAGTTGCAAGGATTTATTATCAAGTTTGGTCTCCTGGCAGATGCTCATGTGGAAGCAGCTTTTCTTGATATGTGTACTTGTTGTGGGAGATGGTGGCTGCTGAAAAGATGTTCAATGAGTGGCCTCTTGAGTGGGATAGCTCTATCATTTTACACATCTAGATATGTGACTATCAATGTAATGAGCTGCTGGATGAGGCAATATCACTATTTTGCTGTTGTAAAGTAGAAGGGAGCATAATTCTTGATGAAGTTGCATCAACTTCAATACTGTGCTTGCGGAACTTTAGGGTCTGATAAGATGGGTGAGCAGATTCACTGTCATGCTCTTAAATCTGGATTAATTTCAGATTTAGAGGTATCAAATGCATTGATCACCATGTACTCAAAATGTTGGAATATGAATGCTGCTAAAAAGGTCTTTAAAAATATGGCTGCCCATGATGTAGTTTCATGGAATGGCTTGATTGTGGAGTTCATATACATCAGCAGGGAGATAATGCCCTTACTGTCTGGTCCAGGGACAAAGCCTGACAAAATCAGCATCCTTTTAGTTATATTAGCTTATAAATATGCTAAAATGTGCCTACTTGATGAATGTTGTAGATTCTTTTCATCCATGTGAACAGAATTAGATATGGAACCTTCTATGGAGCATTATATAGCATCATTAGTTGGTGTTTTAGGATTCTGGGGATTTCTTGAGCTTTCAGGGAAAATAAAATTAGCAATATGCCTCTTCAACCAGAGGCATCATCAATCTGGCAAGCTTTGCTTGACGGATGAAGAATCCATTCCAATGTAATTCTCAGTAAAAGAGTTATAAAGCATTTACTTTTGATGGAACTGCAAGATCCTTCCACCTATGTGCTTGTTGCAACTCTGTACTCTGCATCTGGAAGATGGCATTGTTCCAAAATATTGAGGAAAGAAATGAGAGTGAAAGGGTTTCAGAAACAGCCTTCACGGAGTTGGGTCATGCATCAGAGCGAGACTATTTCATATATACAAGAGATAAGTCCCATTCCCAAGATAAGGACATCTATAGCGGGTTGGAAATCCTAATTTCAGAATGCCAAAGAGCTGGGTAAGTGCCTGACACAAGTTTCTTTCTTCATGAAGTTGGAGACATCAGGAAAAGGATTTCTTGTTCTATAACAGCGCAAAACTTGCTGCAGCATTCAGGCTTTCGATAAATAGATCAGGAAAATCCATCAAGATTGTAAGAACATCAGATCAGCTTTAAAGATGGGAAAGTCTTTGACAATATTTCCCAGTGTTACGTGGCTATTAGTTAAATGGATTACTGGAGTTGAAATTAAGAGAAAACTTCACGGTATTTGCAAAAAAGGTACTTCTTTAGCAAGGTAATGTTATAGTTGGTTGATTTTGAAGCGGTAAACTTCACCCCAATGTTCTTGCATCCCCTAACATTGCCTTCACCAAATAAAAAAAAACACCTATTTTTTATTAAATTGTGGTACTTTGGTTAGTTGTAAGGTGATATTTGCTCTGGCTATATAACTTATGGCTGAATCATTAAGCAATAAATCACAAAAAAAGAAATAATAATTAGCACTTAGACACGACAACCATTATGTAATAATGACAATGATGTTAAACAAACCTTACTATTTGGCATAAGCAAACATCTTTTATAATTGAGAAACCTTTAATAAATTAAAAACCAGTTAAATGGTTTTCTGATTCTTAAATTTTAAAAAAAGGAATTTAAACCACACATTATAAGTGAAGTAAGTGTAATTACATTGTTGGACATATATAGTGATCTATAATTAATTTATGTAAATTACTTGGTGACGAGTGTCCTTATCACATAATAGGTTTTTTTTTTCTTTGGTCAAACCTTACATAAAATAATCCGTTGATTATTTTATGTAATGATGCAAGTGGGTTTAAATTTACTCTCTTCAGAGTAAATTCCATATTTACTTTTCACCGGACTGTATAATATATTTAATCTATATAATCTGTACTATCATAGAAAACAAAAATTATTTCCTATTTTTACAGGACGTCAATAATTTTTTTACTCAAATATCCTCATTTTACTTATTTTATAAATATTATATTTATGGAAAAATGCATGAATTTATTGTATTATGTTATCACTCCCATGTATAAATTTCAAATTTTACAAATTATTTTTTATAAAATAATACCACGAAAGATCTTAACTGGTACACTTGTGACAAATTAACTCTAAATTAATTTTTTACCACCAAAAATCCAAACTGGTAAAACTTTGATAAATTTACTCTAAATTAGTATACTTATGACAAATTTATCCTCTATTAATTTTTATTAAATTTACTATTACTTGCTGAGTTGGATAACACGTGATAATTGACTAATGTATTAATTTGAGATTTTACTCTTCATTTATCACAATTGTACCAGTTTTGTGATTTTTTATGATATTAATCCAACTTGACGGGGGGTATATCTGTCACAAATCTACCATTTTAGGGTTTTTGGTAGTCAAAAAAATTATTTTGGTGTAAATTTGTTACAAAGTATACAAGTTTGGAATTTTTTGTGGCCATTTGGGATAAAGTTGTCATAGATATACTAATAAGGGGTTTTTCGTGATAAAAAAATTAGTTTGGGTAAATTTGTCACAAATGTATCACTTTAAAGTTTTTGTAGCATTAACCCTTATTGCGACCTCTTTTTTGTCTGGTGGGGAAAAGACATAGATTTAGGGGTATTGTCTAAAGAATGAGTCTAGGACCTTCAATTAGACGTGGGTTTTCCTAAGCCAATATACCATATGACATTGGGGTGTTCATAAAAATCTTTTAATGAGGAGTCGCCACTAAGTGCGCTTCACTTTCTATGCAACTAGGTAATCTAGGAGTGATAACTTGATTACACTAATTAATCAATTAGTACCATTTTGGTACCTAATCTTGCTTATTTCAAAAAGATTTTTACAAGGTAGTTTTGATGGATTTTAGACTTATTCATTAATATATGAGATGATCATGCAGGTGCATAATCATTTAAATAACAATCAGTTGCCAACTAAAACATTATATAAATTACAAGAAAAAATATGCGACGTCCTGAATTTCAACCTATTTCAGGATATATGAAATTTTTATTTTATCAATGCGCTATTAGTTACATTTACTCTAAGCTGACCCCTCAAGAGTTAATTAACTATTCAGAAAAGGAATTAAGGACTGATACGCATGTGGCTAGTGAATTCAATCAAGGATAAGTCGCTCGACATAATGATCAAATAGAAATAATACCATGCTGTTGTAGGCCAATAAGAGAATGGAAATAAATCGATTCAGCGAGAGTACGAGGTCGGATTACGGGTGATTCCACACAACTTTGATATTAACTGCGAATGATGTTAAACAAATTTCCTATTAGCTCTGTACTCAGGGTGAGTAATTAATTTTTCATGATTACATGATAGGTCAAACGCACGGAACCCCTAAACGTTGCCCAAAAGTTAGATTGTATTAAAATTGCGATTGATTGAATTTAACCACAAATTTCAATTCGGTTTCAGGTATTGAACTTTTAAGGACTTCACCTCATTGCATCACCCACTCGTTAATTTGGGAATTTGTTCTTCAGGGGTAAAAAGACCAAAATGCCCATTTAGAAGTGTAAGATTTTCCTTTTTTCTTTCTCTCTCCTCCTCTCTCTTTCTCTTTTCTAGCCGCCCCTTCCCCATGTGACTTGTCCCATCAACCCTCATTTTTGACTTTCTTCCCCGTCCTCTTCTCTTTATGCACATCTTCTCCCTCTTCTTTCCTCCCTTCTTGTTCTTTTTCTTCTTCTTCTTCCTTGTAGCCGACAACTGTTGCTACTACCTTACTTCTATTATGACTTGACTAGCAGCTATCCCTACCATCGACCAACCTTAGCTATCTTGTTACCTCTCCATTGATCCGCCGGTCTCGTCGTCCACCAATCTTACCTGAGTCAGCCACTCTTCTTCGGCCTTATCCTAGCTGAGCCAAATCTAGTCACTGCTATCCTTTGCTTGACCATTGCCACCTCATCGTCATCCATCCGCCCTTGTCACTGTCGGAAGCCAACCGACTAGCTAGTCGAACTAGCTGCCAAATTTCCGAACTAGCTGCTCTCTCCTCTCTCTCTAGTTTCGAGGTGGGCTACTGTCCTAGACTGAATTGTTGCCAACCTTTGTCGGCAGCTGCTCTGCCACTCGTTCGCTCGAGCCTAGCTGCGCCCACCACCACGAAGCTTGCTACATCGCCTTCCTCCCTCTTAGCCTTGTTTTCTACCACTTGGAACTATTCTGCTAGTCGTCAAAGCTGCTGGCCTCCATTTGGAGCGGCTGGATCACCCACTAACCAACCTCGTGCCACCTCAGCCACTGGTTTCCTTCGTTTATAGGGCCTCTCATCGTGTGGACAGCCTCTCTCGGTTGAGAACCGCTTCTCGTGCTGCCTCGCCTTAACACGCCAAAGGTTCCCGAGTGTTCCCCTCACTACTGCCATCGCGTTCATGTCAACTAGAATCACAATCCAGTGAGTTGCTTTCCTAATTCCTTAATTAGAAGATAATTTTGCTTTAAGGGAGTTTAATTAGTTTTAAGTGTGATTAGTGACTAATGGAGATTAGTTATGCTTGATTGTGTTTTATATGCCCTAAGTGTGATTATTATAAGCTAATAGTAGCTTAAGATGGTTTTTGCTAATTAAATTGGATTATGGTTAATTAGCACTATCTTATGATACTAATCTTATTTTTGGTTAATTAATTTGGTTAAGGACGGATTAGTATGATTTAATTATGATCAATTATTTTGAAGAATTAATTAATTATAATTATAATATTTTCATGGAAATTATTTATTTATGGAAATATTATATTATATTGTGGGAATTAATTAATTATTCATAATATTAATTAATTTCGAATTATTGGTTATTTTTGGATAATTAATTAATTATGATTATTTATTGTAAATTATTAAATTGAGTAATCTTTGTGAGAAATTAAATATTGCTTAATTTTTTAAAGTTGATGGTATTTATATACTCTAATGTGATGGACCTTGATTTATTAAGGAAGGGTTTCATGAAATCAAATTTCTTTGATTGGGTATTTATTTATGGGATTAGTAAATGTTTATACTTATTTTGTGATGATTGATTAATTAGGGGAAATAGTTGATTGACGTTAGTCATGGAGACACGTGTTTATCTGCTATTAAAAATTGAGACACGTGGTTAGGTATCCTTAATTGTTGAGGTACGTGAGAGTTTATCAATAATTAATTGAGGCACGTGGCTAATATTTGAAGTGTCAATTGTGGACAAATTATAGTTGAGTGATGACTATTACAGAAATAGTCAAGGGTGATTATTATTTTGGAAAGGCATGCAAGTGTTGTGATGTCAATAAACTGGAACTGATTGTCAAACTATAACTTGAACCACTATTTGATGGCTTTATAAAAAATTGTTGAATTATGCATGTTCACATGACCATTGAATAGCATGGCATTGCATTGTACGTGTGATTAATTGCAATAATATGTTCCATGAACACGAACCATGGTTGCATTAGCGATGAGGTACGGATCTCTAGAGTGCCAAAAGTTGGCACAAAGGGACACTTAAGTGCCAAAAGTTACAAAAGGTACACTTAAGTGCCAAAATCAGAACAAAAGGGATCAGTTAAGTGCCAACGGCGAAAAATTCCGACCAAATTGCCACATGTCCATTTTCCAAGGACTTCATTTGCTAACGGAGCATTTTTCTCAAAGAAGAAATCCACATGGCAATTTTTTTTTTTAAAATTGTCCATGTCAGATTTTTAAAAAATTAAATTTTATTAAAAAAATAAATAAATAACAGGAGGAGGGGATCGGTGAGGGCTCGCCGCCGCCGCCCCACCCTTGCCGGGAAGGGCCAGCAAGGGTGGAGCGGTGACGGCGGCGGCGGCGAGCCCTCGTCGATCCCCTCCTCCTGTTATTATTATTATTATTTTTGATAAAATCGATTTTATATTAATATATATTTTTAACTATTAAATTAATAAATTTTAAAATCCACGTCAGCGCAAAAATGACGTCATTTTGCACTGATTTTTGTTGTTTCAATTTCCGGTGAGTCACATAGGAAAAAAAATTAATAAAAAATTGCCACATAGGATTTTTGGCAGGGTTCCGGCAACTTGACATTTAAGTGATCCATTTTTTTTAAAAAAGTGGCACTTAAGTGTATCTTTTATAACTTTTGGCACTTAAGTGTCCCTCCGTGTCAAGTTTTGGCACTTTCGCTGTACTTATGCCCATTAGTGACAAAGAAAAGATAATGAAATGAGCATGAGTGATTGGTGTTCTCACATAGTCACATAAGAGCCATCACTCGATGGGGATTCATGATTGAAGAAATCTGTTTTATTGAAATACTGAGCGAGAGTTCGGATGTGGGTCATAGTAGAAGTCGAGCCTATGCTCATTTGAAAATGCTATATGGGTAGGAGATCCAAACGTAGTTGTATCTAATGGGGTGGAACGATACTTGGTTTTTGGACTAGTAGACCGCCAACCATGAGGTTGTACTGTGGCTAAGGGGTCGTAATAATATGAACACGTGTAGATGCTGATGCATGGAAAAGTTCGATGTGTGTTTTGATTATGTGAACTGCTTGTTGAAGTTGCTATGGCATGAATTATATTGTATCATGCAAGGTATGTATGTCAAGAAAATGTGAGATTGCCTGTGATTGCATTTGATGGTTGTTGATATACACTGTAATTGAGGTTTCATTGCACATTATAGATAAAGCAAAATGGCGGTCGCCTTGTATATGATTTACCATCATTAATAGGTTGCATGATTAGGTTGCACCTCGAGTGAGCGAGTTTCCTAATTGAGGTTTAGGATAATAACTTACTGAGATCTTATCTCATTGGTTATCGTATAACTATTTCCAGGTTCGTGGGATGAAAAATTGGCACGTGTTGCAATTCGTGGCTTTATTTGAAGGAAGTAGATTAACCCTGACCATGTTGATTTTGTTAGCTCAATAGGAAGATGCTCATGGCAAGGGCTGGTACTTGTAAACTTACTAGGGTTAATTAGAAAAAAAATAAAACGATACTTTTGAATGTGTTTCTTGTTGGGTTTTCTTGCTATCCTTACTTTTATAATTAGCTGGGTGGTTGTGATTTGCTTCTGCATGTGTTTAATTGAAAGATAAAAATAATCGGCAACACATCCTAGGACTTTGCATTTGAATGACTGCAAGTGAAAAAAGAGATTGTTGCGTGCTCGAGAGTCGGGGTGTGACATCCCTGTTGGACTTGGTATCAGAGCCTAGTCAATACTTGGAGTGATAAAATGTGATGGGTTTTGGGATAGTTAGTTAGGAAAACACCTCGTGCTTGTGCTTGTTTATTTGATTCTCTTGTTATTAGTGGTTTATTCATGGTTTCTAATTCCTTGTGGAATTGGATTAGAGAAATAATCCTGATTCGAGAGCCCCTAGAGGAAGGGTAGTTGAAGGACGGGCTGGTGCTAAAGGAAAAAAATCATGGGATTCTAAATTGGATGAATCCTATAGACATTGGGACCCTTGGGTAATTTGAGAATGTAGCAAGTTTAGACTTAAGTTGTTGCTATTGCGATTGCTGCCGTTGCTACTACCAGCTCACCTAAGAAAATCCCATTAGTTAAATTTGGGAATGGTGTATGATCAATTTTGTGGGGGACGACATGAGATAGTTACATGTCTTGTTAAGATTGGAGCACATTTTGAATGTGGGCAACCATGCCACATTGCAAGGAATTATCCTCATTGATAGTCAAGGATGCAACCTCAACAATTGCAAGCGGGACAACCTAATGGGAACGTTTCACAGAACAACCTCAATCACCTTTTGGCGCAAGAAAGGTGTATATTGTCACTAGAAAGGAAGTGAATGATTCGCAAGCCATGATTATAGGTACAACCTTCCATTGCAATCATGTTGCATATGCGTTAATTGGTTTGGGAGCTACGCACTTGTTTGGAGCTGAATATTTTATTAAGTTGATGGGGGTTAAGACCAAAACCGTTGGAAGTGGTTCTTAGTTTTTCAAAACCTGTTAAAGGATGAAGTGTCGTTTGCAATAAGTGGTTCAGATGGTAAGTGAGTCATTGGTAGTCAAGAGAAATTGATAGATTTGATTGTTTTGGCAATGAATGATTTTTATGTGATTGTTGGGATTGATCAACTTACTAAGCATCGAGTTGCAAGGGATTGCTATCAGAAGATTATCCAGTTTAACCCATTAGGTGAGGTTAGTTTCAAGTTCATCAAAATCAAGGAGGACCCTTGATCTTTTTGAATTCGTCGTTGGAAGTAACTTGTTTATTAAATAAAGGATTTATTCATCCTAGTTCATCTCCATGGGGAGCATTAGTTTGGTTTTAGGGAAAGATGGTGGATTGTTGCACCTATGTATCGATTATCAGCAGCTTAACCAAAGTCATGAACAAGTATCCATTACTAAGGATAGATGACATGTTTGACCCAATCCAAGGAATTTCAATATGTTACAAGATAGACCCTTGGACGGGCTATCTTTAGTAGAGGATTAAAAATGAGAATATATTGAAGACGACATATCGTGTGTGATATGGTCACTATAAGATTACCATACTGTGGTTTGGATTAACCAATATGCTAACTGCTTTTATGGATTCAATGGATTGAATGTTTAAGGTATACCTGGATCAATTCATAATCAAGTTTGTGAACGATATATTTAAATATTCAAGGAATTCAGAGGAACACAAACTACACTCGAGGATGGTGATGTAGACCTTTTGAGAGCATAAATAGTATGCCAAGTTTAGTATGTATGAGTTTGGGCTTACTCGCATAACTTTTGTTGGTCGTGTGATTTTGGACGAAGGAATTTCTTAAGTCCACTAAGATCAAAGCAGCCATGAATATGCCAAAACTTATGACAGTGACAAAGGTTCGAAGTTTTCTAAGTCGAGAAGGTTATTACAGATGAATTGTAGAAAAATGTTCCCTACAATAGCTACACTTCTAATGCGAATGTTAACAAAAGACGTAAAATTTGAATGAAAGGATAAGTGCGAGCATAATTTTCAAGAGTTTAAGTATAAGCTGACTAGCACCAATTTTGAGGATATGATCTTGTATCGAAGGTTATGAGATTTACCATGGGATGTCATATAAGGGATTAACCTGCGTTTTAAGACAACAAGGAAGATTAGTTGCTTATGTGTCACGACAATTGAGATCATTGGATTTAATGCAAGTCAGATAAGTTTTATTTTGATGATTTGAGGAGTTATAGGTATTGGATCATAAGTGATGATTTCTTAAATGGTGGTAATCTTTGATGAGATTCATGGTGAACGATTTATTACTCAAAAGTCTTAGATTCTATAAAGAACTTGTGTGAATTGTTTTGAGGGATGGTTAAGAATGAATTTACCTTTGGTGGATTATTTCGGGAGATAAAAAAGATAGGGATTTGAGAAATGAATTTTTGTGTTCGGTGAATTAAGAATTAATTATCCCATAATACTAGATGGATAAGTGGTGAAATAGCATTATCGATGATTTCTTCTCGAGGTATTAGTAAGGATTTGAAGAATTACCTGAAAGCTTTTTGGTGTAATAAATGACATTTGGTTTGCACTAATTTTTAAGTGGTTGAAGTGATATTCTTGGGCCAAGAATGTAATTGAAGTGATTAGAATGTTGAAAGGCGAGTTGAGGAATGCAATAAGTAGATGGAGATCTGATGGAAAATCACTGGATCATAGTTCAAGTGTTGATGAGTTATCTCATGGAATGACCTATTCGATTGACAAGTTGGTGAAAAATTTTGCACTTTGAGGTGCTTAGACGAGGTTAAAACCGTGAAGCTTGGTATGGGATGGGGCAAAGCGGCTAATACCTCTATGAGTTAGTCCATATTTAGAAGGGACTTTTAATTTGATGTGCAGTTCGAATACGCCTATATTGACTAATCCAAGGAGGACGAGGAGTGGTCGCCGGGGCTAGAGAGCCTGAGCAAAGAGCGACTCCTAGCAAGCTTCTAGGATGTCGAGGAGGACAATGATGAGATGAACTACACACCAGTTAAGAGAATAAGATTTTTTTTTTATCAAAGTGGCATAGCAAAAGTATGAACAAGCTTATGAAACTCAAGTTTATTGGAACGAGATTTGAGACGGTGGGATCACTGGCCCAAATATTAGCTAGCAATTAGTGGATGTGATTAAGATTACTAGAGATAAGAGAGTGACGTGCAAAGCCAGCAAGAAAGGAAAAACTGAAACCTTTATGCATTGGACATTTCAAGTTTTGGAATTGGATAAAGATTTTGACCTTAAATAAACAAAGGACCTTGGAAATACATAAATGATAGGGCGTTGTACATGGACAAACTGGTGTGGATTGTAGATAAAAAGGATGACCACTAATTCAAAGATGGTTTGACAATTAGCGGATACTATTAAGATTGTCAGGGACAGGTTAAGGACATTGTAAAGTCGTCAAAAGAGTGATACAAACAAAAGATTAAGGCCCTCGGAATTGCAAGTTTAGTATTACGCTTTCCTTAAGGTGTTACCGATGAGAGAGACATCTTGACTTGGCCAGGAAGGTAAAGTTAAGCCCTTAATGCATTGGAAGTGAGTTGGCGATATCAAGGTACAAAAAGAACAATCTAGGAAAGTGAGAATGCAATGAGGCATCAATACCCTCATCTATTTAAGGATATTATAAGTTCTACAAATTCCAAAGAAGAAATTTTTATAAAAAGAGAAGAGTTGTGACATTTTGAATTTCGACCCATTTCGAGATATGTGAAATGGTTATTTCATCAATGCACTATTAGATAGAAATGATACCACGTTGTTGCAGGCCAATTAACGAACGGAAATAAATCGATTCAACAGGAGTACGAGGTCGGATTACGGGTGATTCCACATGGCTTCGATATTAACTACGAATGATGTTAAACGAATTTTCTATTGGCTCTGTACTCAGGGTGAGCAATCAATTTCTCATGATTACATGACAATTGAGGATTGCATTGATTTGAATAGGCATGGTTGTGGATTAAAAAACTATCAATCACAGGTCATACGCGCGAAACCACCTAAACGCTGCCGAAAATTTAGATCGTACTAAAGTTGCGATAGATTGAATTTAACCATGAATTTCAATTCGATTTCAGATATTGAATATTTAAGGACTTCACTATTCAATTATTGGACGTTGCCTCATTGCACCACTTAAGCTCGTTAATTTTGGAATTTGTGCTTTAGGGATAAAAAGACCAAAATGTCCCTTCTAGAAGTGTAAGTTTTTCCCTTTTTCTTTCTCTCTCCTCCTCTCTCTTTTACTCTTTTCCGGTTGCCCCTTCCCTATGTGACTTGTCCCATCAACCCTCATTTTTGACTTTTCTTCCCCCTCCTCTTCTCTTTCCACATGTCTTTTTCTCTCTCTTCTTTCCTCCATTCTTCTTCTTCTTCTTCTTCTTCTTCTTCTTCTTTCTTGCAGCCGACAATTGTTCTTACTGCCTTGCTTTTGTTCTGACTTGACCAACAACTGCCCCCATTGCCAACCAGCTTCAGCCGTCTCACCAACTTGTTGCCAATCCGCCGATCTTGCCATTCGCTAATCTCGCCCAAGTCAGCCGCTCTTCTTCAGCTTTCTCCTAGCCAAGCCAAATAAGTTCACTGTTGTCCTTGGTTCGACCATCACCACTTCACTGTTGTCCCTCCACCTATGTCACTGCTAGAAGCTAGCTGAGCCTACCTAGCTACCAAACCTCCAAATTAGCTGCTCTCTCCCCTTTCTCTCTCTGGTTTCAGGGTGGGCTGCTGTCTTGGACTAAACTGCCGCTAGCCCTTGTCGGCAGTTGCTCCGCCACTTGTCTGCCTAAGCTCGAGCTGCCGTCATCCTCCACAACGAGCCGCCCAACTGCACCCACCACCACGAAGCCTGCTGCACTGCCTCTCTCCCTCTCAACTCTATTTTCTATTACTTGGAACTATTTTGCCTGGTTGCTAGAGTCGCTAGTCGCTAGTCGCTATCCAGAGCTACAGGACTGCCCACCAGCTAGCCCCGTGTCACCTCAGCTGTTGGTTTCCTTCGTTTCTCGGCCTCTCATCGCATAGACAGCTTCTCTCGATTGAGATTTGCTTCTTGCAATGCCTCGCCTTGATGCATCAGAGGTTCCCGGGCATTCCCCTCACCATCGCCGTCATGTTCGTTTCACTAGAATTGCAATCTAGTGAGCTATTTTCCCAATCCCTTAATCAGGGGATAATATTGATTTAGGAGAATTTAATTAGTTTTAAGTGTGATTTGTGACTAATGGGGATTAGTTATGCTTGATTGTGTTTTATATGCCCTAAGTGTGATTATTATAAGCTAATGGTAGCTTAAGATGGTTTTTCCTAATGAAATCTTATTATGGTTAATTAGCACTATTTTATGATACTAATCATATTTTTGGTTAATTAATTTGGTTAATGAAGGATTAGTATGAGGTAATTATGATTAATTATTTTGGAGAAATAATTAATTATAATTATATTATTTCATGGAAATTATTTATTTAGGGAAATATTATATTATTTTGGGGAATTAATTAATTAATTAATTAATTAATTATAATATTAATTAATTTCGAATTATTGGTTTTTTGGCTAATTAATTATTTTGGAGAAATAATTAATTATGATTATTTATTGGAAATTGATTAAATTGAGTAATCTTTGTGAGAAATTAAATATTTCTTAATCTTCTAAAGTTTATGCTATTTATATTCTCTAATGTGATGGACCTTGATTTATTAAGGAAGGGTTTCATGAAATCAAAATTTTTTGGTTGGGTATATATTTATGGGATTGGTATATGTTTATACTTATTTTGTGATGATTGATTAATTAGGGTAAATAATTTATTATTGTTAGTCGTGAAGACGCGTGTTTATCTATTATTGAATATTAAGACACGTGGTTGTATACCGTTAATCATTGAGGTATGTGAGGGTTTATCAATAATTAACTGAGGCACGAGGCTAATATTCAAAGTGTCGATTGTGGATGAATTATAGTTGAGTGAAGACTGTTACGAGAATAGTCGAGGGAGATAATTATTTTGGAAAGGCATGCAAGTGTTGCGATGTTAATTAATTGAAATTGATTGTCAACTTATGACTTGAACCGCTATTTAATGGCTTTATCAAAAATAGTTGAATTATGCAAGTTCGCGTGACCATTGAATAGCATGTCATTGCATTGTATGTGTGATTAATTGCAATAGCATGTTGCCTGAGCACAAACCTTGGTTGCATTGACGATGAAGAAAATATAATGAAATGAGCATGATTGATTGATGTGCTCACATGGTCACATAAGAGCTGTCACATGGTGGGGATTCGTGGTTGACGAAGTCCATTTTATCAGAATACCCGGCGAGAGTCCAGATGTGAGTCGCAGTAGAGGCCAAGTTTATGCTCCTTCAAGAATGTTGTTCGAGCAGGAGATCCAGACGTAACCATGCCTAATGAGGTGGGGCGATGCCTAGTTTCTAGACCACCAACTATTAGGTTGTGCTGTGGCCAATGGGTCATAATAATCTGAACATGTGTGCATGCCGATGCATGGAAAAGTTTGATTTGTGTTCTCATTATGTGAACTACTTATTGAAGTTGTTATGGCATGAGTTATGTTATATCATGCAGGGTATGTATGCCAAGGTAAGGTGAGATCGCCTGTGATTACATTTGATGGCTGTTGATATACACTGTGATTGAGGTTTCATTGCACGTTATAGATAGTGCAAAGTGATGGTCACTTTGCATCTGATTTGCCATTGTTACTAGGTTGCATGATTAGGCTACACTTAAGGCAAGTGAGTTTCCTAATTGAGGCCTAGGCTAACAACTTTCTGAGATCTTATCTCATTGGTTATTGTATATGTCACGCCCTGAGCCCCGAGCACGTGACAACCCCTTACCATGGTCAATTGAAAGCGACGTTCCAGGACTCGTCGACGACCATTCATTTTAATCTTTTGTTATGCGCAAGCGGAAGACGAACCATCCCCAGTCCAACAATCAATCAATCAATCAATCAGGGATAGAGAGATGAATAACAAGAACAACCATCACTACTCATTTACACAATTTACTGGATTAACCAACAGAGGATCGTCTTTTGAATTACAAGCCCGACAAAAGGGGCCGATCCATCCTCTAAGCCAGGCCAAAAAGAAACTAGGCTAATCTAGCTATACCGAATGAACCCTCGGGTTCAACACCACGGTCACTCGGACCCATCGGACTCGACTCCGTCAGGTCAATCACTGGAGAAACAGGGGGCAGGATTCTCCACAGCGGGTGCACCATTCTAAAGACCTGAAAAATGTTAACCACGACGGGTTGAGATAAAATCTCAGCGAGTTCTTCCCCCTAAGCCCCGGTTAGTATGCCAACTCAACCCGAGGTATCTCTCTAGAACCACCCCTCTCTCAACCCGACCACAAACACCCAGCAATCAACAATCAAACCACAGACAGGTTCAACCAACAATCAGAGGTCGGTTCACATGCAACCTTACCCGATATGCCATACCATGCATGTTAAATCTCATTCAAAGCAAGCAATGCAACCAACAATCGAATAGTCGGTTCGCATGCAACCTTACCCGGTATGCCATACCCTGCATGTTATAAGTCAGCACAATACACGCAATGCACATGGCCATTAGATGATGCAGTTCATCAATCACATGCGAGTCGCGTCACAAACGATCTCACCTGGCCATTGCCACCCCTGCACGTTATCAATTCATGCGTGCGTGCCATAAATGATATGATCACCTCATGCATAATCATAACCAATGATGCCATGTTTTCTCATGCACTCTCGCATTCACATGTGTTCCGATTATTATTGCCCCACAGGGCTACAACTTGGCCGAGGTGCAACGGCGCTACGGCGCCCTTCCTCCGCAGAGGTGCAACCGTGCCATTCCGTGCTATTACTACGGCGCTACGGCGCCCTTCCTTCGCAGAGGCGCAACCGTGCCCTTCCATGCAGGCCAAGGCACTATGGCGCTACGGCGCCCTTCCTCCGCAGAGGCGCAACCGTGCCCTTCCATACCCTCCGAGGCGCCACGGCGCTACGGCGCCCTTCCTCCGCAGAGGCGCAACCGTGCCTTTCCGTGCCCAAAAGACGTTAAGGGATATTCTCCCGAGACCGCATGCCCACAGAACGTCAAGGGATACTCTCCCGAGACCGCATGCCCACAGAACGTCAAGGGATACTCTCCCGAGACTGCATGCCCAACAAACGTCAAGGGATACTCTCCCGAGACGGCGGTTTCAACTTAGTGATCACGCAAGCACACCATCACAACCCACTTATTATCTTTGAGCATTAGCCAATGCACACATGCTTGCATATGAAATCTCAAATCATTTCTCACAAAAGTGGTTCGTATCCGGTGTCCCTCGGACAAACCATTTCTCCCACCTTTCTCATAAAAGCGGTCCATTTTCGGTGTCCCTCGGACAAACCATTTTTCCCTTTTTGTGAAATTCACACGATTCATGCGAATGTTCATGCCACGACACATCAATTTCACTTCATATAATCAAGACACATGAAATTATGCACAATTTCACTTCCGGATGAACAGTGCCATGAACAGTAATCCGTGAACAGTAATTTTCGAAATTCAATTAATAATAAATTAAATTCA